>JARFNZ010184772.1:0-15960 GCA_031763405.1 Balanus nubilus
ACATCATGGAACAAGATTGCGTTTTTCATCAATATCTTCACAACTCGTCGGTTTTAGGATATTTTAGCATCGCCACTAATATCTGCATGCTTTGTTGGGTCGTTCTATCGCACTCACTCGATTTTTTCAAGGTGGAATATTCCCTTTAATGGGAGGTCACGAAAATGACCTGACCTCAAGTCACGGATATACAACAAATCTGAGATATAAGAGTTGTAGATACTGATGCCCTTATGTATTACTGAAATTGTAAAATATCTCAGTCAATCAATGTGGCTGTGGCACAACCTCAAACATTTTTGGAGGTGGGGTCACGTGACTATGACTAGTGACCTGACCTGAGATGACCTGTGGTCCAAATTTTGCCTCAAAGTGCGCCATTGATGTCCAAATAGGTGTGTCAAATTTAGCGGCGCTACCCGCTGCCATTTTTCCGCTATCGACGAAAAACCTGAGGGGGAGGGAATCAACCAACACGGCTGTGCACAGGTCAAGGTGTTCAAGCATGAAACTGTTTGGGAGCGACAAGCGAAAAACAACCGGTCTGGTGAACAAGTTTCCCCTTAAACGAAATAGTTCACCTTTAACAATGGGTTTTGAACTGAGATTGCAGTTTTGTACAGCATGTCGAAAACATGGGTTGTTGTAAGTTAAGTACATACAAAATCCCTTGCTACGCGAAGCAAGTTCGACACAGAAACTGGATATTTCTCTCAAACTTTTGAGAGCCGGCTGTCGCTAGACATCTAATACACCTCTGACATCGGATCTCTTGGCAGCGGCGCCAACAGCCGAGCGTCCCGCCCAGCCACCCGAGCGGCCGGAGGCTGTAGTCGTGGGAACGTGTGACGAGCTTGCTGATTCCTTCAAGGATATCAGTCTAATGTCAAAACTAGTGTCATATTGGTAATTATCAGCTCAAAATATACATTACTACCAAGTTTCAAGGAATTTGATCTGAGAGAATTGATCTGAGTGTGTTAACTGATAGCTGACCTTGCGAAATGTTGTTTTCTTCAAATCTTATAAAGTTGTCGATAACAGTTCGTTTACGAAACCTTACGTTTATGACCAGAACTCGCATTTTAATGATTTGCGGTAAGAAACAAAGAGGATATAACAAACATCATTGTCTCTGTATCTCGCAAGCTTCAACAAACTTAAAAGATTATTAGTCCAATTGAGTTCCAGCAAAATATGACCTTTGTGTGGCACTGCTGCTTATAGGTACTCTTTACACATCATATATAGCATGAACTACCGTATAGCGTCGTAACAGCGTGGGAAGTTTATGTCGTCTATGGATTTGAATTAACCACGGTGCACATACATTTGGAATACCTTGAGAGGCATTGAACCCTGAAAGTGCTGTTCTGATCCTATTGTGGTACATTCCTAATACAATTCACAGGGACAATAAACAGGTCCAGTAATGCTTCGAGCAGAATGCGCTTGTTCGAACAATACCTAAGGGATCGGGGCAATCACAGGCGCAGTATTTAAACTGTATGCACTTATAGGTCGTTGTCGCGACAAAACATCACGAAGTTGTGCTGGCTCTGGAATGAAGCTCATCTCGATCCCAATAAAATGCTACGCAAAACATCATGTCACCAGTCAGTCGGTCAGAGACAGGTAACCGTGTTGTCGCCCATTGTGCTACCTGTCTTTGAGCGGATTATCCTTGAGGGCAATACCGTAACGCATTTTCCTAGACAGCGTCTCTCTGTCGTCAGCATCTCTGACTCTCTCTCAGCATCTCTGACTCCCTCTCTCAGCAGCTCTGAGCCGGCGCGGCCGACAGGTGGGCGGCAGCACATCGTTCTGCCTCTGAGTGTCGCAGGGCAGAGAGGGTGCGCCTGGTGACCTGGCCGGCCAGTGTCGCAGGGCAGAGAGGGCCCGCCTGGTGACCTGGCCGGCCAGTATCGCAGGGGGCACGTCTGGTGGCTTGGCCAGCCAGTGTCGCAGGGCAGAGAGGGCGCGCCTGGTGACCTGGCCGACAGGTTGGTGGGCGGCAGCACCTCGTACTGTCCCTATATGTCACAGGGAAGAGAGGGTGCGCCTGGTGACTTGGCCGCCCGCCGTCGGGGCTCCATCAATGCCGTACCACGGACAGCTATGCGGTCTGGGTTTCGGCCCGTGCTGCGGTATTTAACGCCTGGTTAGAAGGCATGGTCGTTCGGTCGCCGGCATTTCGACTCGGTTAATGTGTAGACTGTCCGGCGCCAGGGGATGACATTCCCCGGTGGTGGACGTCGAAAAGGGACAGCTGACTTCAGACACAGCAGACAGTTCTGAAGAAGGCTGAGCCAGAAATTCAAATAATCAATCTCAAGCAGCGATGGTATCATTTCGAGATGTATTTTGCGGATTAAAAAAGAAAAAGAAGATAAAATGGCAGTTTGTAACCAGGGAAGACATGACAATTTAGCACATGTCTCACGGGTTCCTTATGGCTTCATGTTTGCGTCATCTTGTAATACTTGCCGCAGGTAAGGTTGCAGATATGTGCGTACACGCAAAAACATGCCACTTTTTCATGTAACAGAAAAATTATATCCGTTAAAAATGCAGCAATGCTTGAAAAGATGACTTATTAAATAAAGTAATACCTGCCATGTCATACGCACATATATGCTATGACATCAGAATGCCATCGACAACAAAGTTATGCCGCTTCCACAAGATTGTCAAACTCCGTAGAAATAATTTCGATTATATGTGCCTTGTCATGATAGAATCATAATCTTAACGCATCACCGCAAGCATATACACGATTTGTCTTGAAATAAGATCCTCGCTGCTCGAACTTGACTTGAGATGGATATCATGCAGTGGCCGCGGCAGTCCCGGGCTTCGGTACGGAGACAGCACCGGCGGTGGGTTCGCGTCCCACCGGGCCACCCGCGCCGGAGTTTCTTCCGACCCGGCGCGGCGACGCCCTTGAAAAACCTGATAAGCGCAGTCCTGACGAAGCGGAGAAGGAGCGCCTCCTGGAAATAGACGAAAAGGTGACGGGAAATACGAAATTGGAATAAATAGTGTTGGCTGCGTTTTCTGCAGAGTGGAAATAAACCCAAAAAGACTATGAGAGTGCAAAATAACGCAACAATGGGGTGTAGGTTTTAGTGATATCAAGCATTTTAGCCAATTTATGTGAAAATAAACATCACAGTTCCTAACTAATAAGTTGGGAATACAACTTTACTTCTTAAACCAAGAGTGAGAGTGGGATATTTTTCACATTTGGTGTCGTTTCCCACCCCAATCAGTATTTTTTTTTTACAGGTTTACTGCAGTGTTGGCAAATTTAAGCCGCCACCTGCTTTTAACCAGTTTAGACCAAGTTAAATTTAAGCCGGTTTGTATTGTTTAAGCAGGTTCCCAGCCAACACGTCAAAGTGGGGCCCTAGTGGGATTTTGATGGGAAACTTGATGGGGGCCCAGGTGGGCGAGTACCACTGAAAATATTAGGGTCAACGTAGGTGAGCCCACCTAGGACCCAGCTGGTACCCATCTTGGCCCCACCATTTACCCAGCCAGCAAAGCAACATGCGGCCCGTTTGGGGCGAACATGGGCAATGGGCAATGAGGCATGTTGTTGGGCCCCACTATGGCTTTACATTGGACAGCCCATTGCCCATGGCGCCCGACAAAATCCCACTGTGGCCCAATTTGGGCGCGTTGGCTCGCGCCTACCTTTGCTCCACCTGGGTTGTCCACATGGGCCAACAACTTGCCCACCTTTACCCCATATGGACCCCATGTTGCTTTACTGGATGGGTTGATGATGGGGGGGGGGGGGCAAGATGGGTCCTAGGTGGGTCCTAGCTACCTTACCCACATTGGCCCCATTATGTTTGGGGTACTTGCCCACCCGGGCCCCACTTTGGCTTAGCATTGGGCAGCCCATTGCCCATGGTTGCCCATGTTGCCCATCGAAGTCCCACTAGGGCCCCACTATGATGAGTCGGCTGGGTTTAAACCACGGTTTAAACCGGCCTAAATAATTTTAATAAAAGCCACTGGCTGTCATAAATTTAATTAAATCAGCTTTTTCCAACGCTGGTTTTCTGATGACTGCGTTTCTATGCAAAACATATACGTGTGCAGAACCCAGCGCAACATGCAGCGAAAAATGGGCAATGCATGCAACAGCTTAGTTGCAACAGTAGTATCCATTACGATGACAACCACGGAAATTAATTGTCGTAATCCTAAAGAACATTATTTTGCAGAGGATGTAAGCGATGCGTAGAAGTATTTAATTTGTGCAATGCAACTCACCAAACTGCGACTTGGTAAAAGGCTTTGCTAAGCATTGTTTCGGGTTTTTGTCAATGGGTCGTTTTGCTTAAAAAGGTGGTCCGAGCGGTTCGAGTTTGATCAATTGCTCGTTCTTAATTTTTTACTTTCATATAAATTTGGGAGTCTTGGAATTTTAAGAAAACGATTTTGACATTTTAGCCCGAGGCCCGCTGGCGCTCTGGATTTTCCAAGACCTGCAGGGGGGGTGGGGGGGGGGGGTGTTTGAGCAACCCCCCGCAAGTAGCTAGGAAAAAACAAAAACAAAATCGAAAGCTCTTTATCCGGCCCAGCCACATGTGCTCTTGTTTGACCTCAGGTCAAAAGTTGAGGCTCCAGGGGTCATCAAAGGCAAAATGGTCGTTTCCTATGAAAATAGCTGTTCGTTGATAACATTTGATGTAATAGGGGTAGAACAGGACCTGCGCAACAAGCTCTGCTTAGCGCGGGTTCTGATCTCGCAAAGCCGTCCATTCAAAAGGTTCGGACTAAATTTATAAAATAATAAAATGTTATCATGTTCTCATGGGAAGAGCTCCGATATGAACACCATAAACTTTATACCATAAACATTCACCCTTCTCAAACGGTTTATGCAATTACTGGAGTTTGTCATTAGCAGGCTCATCTTAACCGTTGGGCCCAGACAGAGGATCACGTAATAACCTTGGCAGGTTGGCTATCAGCCGCATTAGGTTATCCGGTTTATAGACCTTTGGTAAACCCTTCAGTCGGGATTATTTTACATTCCCCTAATGAGATAAGAGGCGCCATTCTCTTTGTTGAGTAGCGTCATATTTCCCAAGTTTCTTTGGTGATTTATCGGGCATCAGTTTCATCGTCCAGCATGTTACTCAAGGGATTGTCACAGAAATAAGTAAACACGTCTTTTGAATCATCATGCGCCCTGAAAGGGTTTTGATAATTGTTGCTTCCGAAATGGTGGGGCAGGGCAGATTCTAACCCCTGAGATGTTATCCCCAATAACGAGATTTGGATGGCGAGGAAAGTCTGTGTGGAAATTTGTTTTATATTTTTTGGGGGAACCTAGGTCATTGTAGGACAAAACTGCTGCGTCTCGGTGTAGGGGGGGGGGGTGATACAACCCCTGCCGATTCGCCCCTAATTGAGCTAGAGCTTAGCGGTAAGAACGAGCGTATTGCTCGTGACGAGACGAAACTAATGGTACTCATTTTTGTTAGGCCCTAGGTCATTTGGTGACCTCTGAGGTCAGGTCAATGACCCGAAATCACCGAATTCCTTTTTTGCCGATAGAATGACTTCTAATCAACCTCGCTGACAATGACTTCAGCCTCGCTCTAAAGACCAGGACATTTATTTAGGTCCGTAGAATACGTTTTGATACATTCCAGGTCTCAGTTGACCTTTATTCCTAGTGGTCATTTGAGGTCAGTGACTTCGCTTGACCTGACCTACGTCATGACCTCATTTGACCCGTTTTTGTGTGAAATGAATGTACAATTCGAAATCAGCGCATAAAAACACCCTAGAAAGCTCTGGAAATCGAAAAAGGTCATCCGAGGTCATCAGAGGACAATGACCTCTGATGACCTCAGTTGACCTTTGGATCGTGGGGATCGTGACTTCGTCGGGAACCATGGAGGCCACATGGTAGCACCTGTTTGTATACTCCTGAACATCAAAAAGCAGGAAGCGCGCGAGTTATAAGCAACGATATGCCACGGAACGCCATTTGCGCTTGACATGACCTTGTGAAAAAGGTCACAGGTCACGGGTCATCGGGGTCACGGTTTCGAATTGTTTAGGGTAGGTGTACAATTTATAAATACTAGTGTACCGAAAGTTTCGTCGCGATCCGCCGCTTTTTACGTGAGTTATTCTCGAAAACCCGAGGGGGTGGCACCCCCTCCTACACTGGCGAGGGTTATGCTTGATTTTTAGCAGTCAATGATCAATGTTAAAAGTATGTTGAGATACATTTACAACAAAGAAAAACGAATGTTGGCTTAGCTTTTCAGGTAAGATAGATGTCACTTTTTAGTCACTGATGAAAAATGGTACCATGGATGAAAAGTTGTACCCTGTCGTTACCCGAGATTTCCAAGTAAAATCTCGAAACATTTTACACTGATAATTCAATTGTAGGAACTGAACCTTCAATATTGACTGTGTTTTCGGTCTTCCGACGAAGGAAGCATTTGTATGTGAAATTTCATTCGAACTTACCATCTCTTGTCCAATCTGACTTTTGACGTTAGTCTTCACACGTTTGGCGGTGTTTGTGACGTGTCGTCTGACCGGTGCCGTCTGCGCCCGTCCCCAGACCAGCTGGTGGCGCAGTTCAAGTCGACGATCCTGCTGATGCCCAACGGCACGCGTAAGATCACCGGCGTGCCATTCGACCCGGAGACATGCAAATCGGAGCACTCTGTCCAGGACGAGGACGCCAAGTCCCTGCTAGCAACGCCGCTCGACAAGAAAAGTGCCAACAAGAAGAAGAAGAAGGCCGCAGCCGCGCCGCCCCAGGCGGTGCCAGTGGCCAAGGACTAGCGGCGCCGTCTGGCGGTGTCCGGGGCCTCGGCCCTCTCCATCCCTCCCTCCCTCTCTCCCTCCTTCCGTGCCCTCCTGGGTGGCCGGGCGCCGCCGGATAAGTACAACGCGACCGGCCCCGCGTCATCAGCGAGCATCAATCCATACGGCTGCTTCTGTGCTAATAAGGTGTTTGGTTGGTTTGGCTCTTTTACATCACGCAACAGGAGGAACAATAAAGGGACTTTGTGAAGGTGTTTCGTTACGTTTGAAGCGGATGTGTCGTGGCTGCTCGTTGCGATTCGCTGGAATTATTTCTTATTTGCTGGTGGATTGGTGATGTGTCGCAGTGGTGTGGGTACTGGCTGTTTTTCGAGATTCATGGTTGATTTGATACACTTTCTTGCAAGTTGTGGGCTATCTACTGATTTCTCATTTCAGAAATGGAGGCGGATATCTGTTCTTAATGCGAATGTCGTGCCATCACACAGCTGTCTTCGCAGAACCTGGTTCACCTTCGAAGGTGTGAAACATACAGCTGCTGTGGGAAATTGATTGTCACGGATGCACTTGCAAAACAAAAATCAGAGAAAGTCGATGTGTATGAAGGAGGAGTTTACGAAGTACCTCGGAGATAAGACTAACTAAATATATTTTACCATCAAGAACACACAACGGGGCGCTGACGGGTGACATGACGAAATCACTGTCGACGTATTGACAATCTCGTGCCTCGTGTACGAATCTACCTTCCGGGAGCCGTCTGGGTCGGTGCCTGTTGTCGCGATTGATACTGAACCGATAGTTTGGCGACTCATTCGGGGAATTTACCGAAGATTCCGCGGCTGTGAACGCAGCTGTGACCCAGGTTTGTGTGCCTCCGCTCCCCGTTTTTTTCCGCTCCCTTTAGTTCGCTCGTTTTCACCGCATTCTTATCGCTGGATGAATGAAGCTCGTCGACGTTTAAAGCCGGCCACACACTTGGCCATTGGGTTGTGATACCGCCGTGATTTTGTCGAGGTTACACCACCTGCGATGTAACTCCTCAAAATTGTATCATTTCGTTGTAACGCAACTCCCGACCAAATCTATCGCGTTCGGAGACATTACGTATTTTGTCCGGCCTAAAGCCGGCTGCACACTGGCCATTCGGCCCGCGACATCGCTCGTGTGACGGGCAAAATATGCAGTGTCTCCGAATGCGATTGATTTGGCCGGGAATTTCGTTACGACAACGAGATGATGCAATTTTGAGACATGGTCACATCGCTGTGGTGAAGCCACGTGAAAACTGCGTCCGAATGGCCGGAGTGTGCCCGGCTTAACTGTACAACTGTAAAGTCTCATTACCTCGACAAAATCTGAATCAGGGAAATTATGCATGTGCGCAGTACGCGGAAAAAAATCGACATCCGGGGTCTCCTGTTCCCGTCTTTCACCTGCATGACGGGAACAACGCCAGCTAGGCGTCGTCCCTATCACGAGTCTACCGCATGCACCGCCGGTTCCGCCGGCCGGTCACGGTCGCTGCCTCCGGACAACCGTTGTAAGTCTGAGGGAAGACAGCACCTGACCGCCGGCCCAGATAACCCTGTCCGGGTGCGACCGTCTCCAGGGGCCGGCGGCGGCGCGGGCGGAGGCGCCACTGCGTCGTCTGTCTGGGAGATGGCACACCTGCGCCGTCGTCCGCCAAGCCGCCGCCACCGTGGGAAGAGGGAGACTCGCCGTGACGCACGGAGGTCGTCTGAGCCCGTCACCAGGCCGTGACGCCGGCGGTACGGCGGTCTGCGGGGACGGGGACAGAGGATGGAACGTCTGCATATCGTCTGAATATCCGGCGTCCCGGGCGCTCGCCAGGTGGTGCCGACAGCTGAACACGCAATGATGTCATCCGCCGGATGTTGCGTGTTGCCGGGTCGCACGGAATAGTGACATCAAGTTAAACACGTGGACAGCGCGAAGACCGGCACGTCATTAATTCTCAATGGCCATGAGTTAAGGGCCGGGTCGGTCCAGTTTAACACTGGTATTCGGCGCACAGCCGCTACGTTTGTAGATTGGACCTCACCGAATCACCTGAGCTGTTACCATCTCATCTGGTGAGGCACTTTAGCCCGTGCTGCGCTGGGATCTCCAGCCACCTTCCGTTGGCTGGAGGGGGCGTTTTTCGCCCTCCCTCGCTTACTTCCGAACTAACAGTCTGATCGGGACGCATAAGGCGGCGATGGAAAGGTCTCAACAAAACTAATTTAAAGGTGTTTAAATTGTGTTTCCAAGGTCAGGTCAAAGGCAAAAAATCACGTATTTTCGCATTTAGGTTGCAGAGACCAGACTGGCAGCAGCAGCGTTCCCAAACTCATCCAAAGCGCTTCCAAATATCAGAGTAAGGTTATGCTCGAGTACGAGTGTCGAAGCGAGTATAGGTCAAGGTCAAATTCAGGTCACTAAAGGTCGCTGTGTAAAAGTTATGTGAATGTTGTGCGACGTATGTTTTATTGATTATTTCAGCCATAGAATTCGATGGTTACGTTCATTTTACCATGTGACCTCAAGTTCAGGTCAAAAAAGGACTTTTTTTTTTAATTGATAATTGTAATAGAAGACGCATGATTATGGTTCAGTTTCGTCTCAGGAACCCATTTGCTCATTTGTGTTTGCGTACGAGGCCTTGAAGTGCCCCAAGAGACGCAATTTAAAAATGACGTTATTACACTATAAATAATATAGTCATCTAGGGGCGAAAAATAGAGCTATTGATTTGAAATTGGGCATGTTGATTACTCATGGGTGGTTCTCTGACATATATTCCGTTTTTTTTTGGTAAAAATTGTCATAACTAGGTTTTGTGACCCTTCGAACTGGAATTTTGAAAAATAATATTTTTTTCTCGAAGTTTTGGGGTTAGAAACCAATAATTTGCAAAATCCGAGATAAAGATATTGTATGTAATGTCATTTCCTTCCTTTTGCCGCTTTTCGATTGCAATTCGCTTCAAAACTTGATGTTTAAGACCGTTCAAACATTCATCGACTTTAGACTGAAAATTGCATGGCATGCGTCACCAAAACGTTATTTTCTCAAAAAGTTTTCGGTCGATTTTCGCAAAATAATCCACGAATGTGTCTAATTGATACCAGATAGGGTCTGGAAAGTTTTGCGTTGATATGCTGTTCCGCTTTTGTATTAGGAAAGTTCGCCAGTGGGGGGGGGGGGGGGGGGGGGGGGCGGGGCAGCGAGCCCCCAACCACTGGTGGGTTAATGCTCCGTAAACCCGATCCCCGAGAGAAGTTGGGTTTCCTGATGATGGTGATTGTGTTTTACCGTCGGACTTCCTGAAGCGGGCAACATTCTCGTTGAGGTAGCGGAAACGAATGTTATGGTAACTCCAATTCGTGATAACGGTCGTCTACTGTCGAGCGGCATTACCGATTTCGTAACATTCTGTGCGATACATGGACCGAACTGGGTGATATAGATATTTACGGGCACTGTAGCCCACGACCACCAAAACTATTGGCGGAGGTAGGTCGAACTTACTCGTAGTAGAGAGGGCCCATAGGCGTAGGAACACCCCCTCACTTTTCGGCCAATTTTTTTGGCTTAAATATTCAATTTGACTTCAAAGACAAAGCTTAAGGCGGCAAACGATTCACCCAGGCGAGAGGAGCCCAAATCTGCAAAGAAATGAACAATATGGGGGTTGGGCTTCCCACAAGGTGAGATCAATGTTTCACTGCCCCCCCCCCCCCCACACACACACACACTTTTCGTGACGTTCCTACCCCTATGGCCACGCTCTTGACTATTTGTGGCTAAGCAAAAAGTGTCCGTTCAAGACCATAGAAGTATTTATGGAGCCCGTTATTGAATTGATTGAACTGAAACCTGGCAGGATTAAACCTGGCAGGCAGGATTCCATGGATTAAATTAATTGGAGTTAAAAAATGTCACCTGGTGTGTGATTGAAACGATTCATCCAATCATTTGGATTTTTCCTTAAAGTGACTCACATTTGATCAATAAATAAAATGTTCGCCTTCATTTCGGGCATATTTCGGGTATGCCAGCACACCGTTAGAATGACAGCAGATGGGGCGCGGAGGAGGGCATTGACTCCGTCTCCCGTAACAACTATCACCCATGGCGTATATGCTGTCTCTGTTTACATCCTCACCTGCATACACGCAGGCAACCCATCCCACCCTAACAAACACATGCCTTGTTTTCAGCCAAGCTGTTCGGGGCCAAGATAATCCGACAACAGCGGAAGGACAGCACCGGCAAGCCGCACATAAAGCGGCCCATGAACGCCTTCATGGTGTGGGCCAAGGACGAGCGCAGGAAAATACTCAAGGCCTGTCCAGACATGCACAACTCGAACATCAGCAAAATACTCGGTGAGTGGTTATCAATGGATACGTTTTAATGTTATATATACCTACTCTGTAGGGTAGTGTGTTAACATGTCGGACATCAGAGACCGTCTTTTATCTTCTTGTCTCGCATTGCATACCCCTTTTTGAGTACGTAATTAACAGTCTAAACATTTTCAAAACTTTAGAATGTTTATAAATTGTCATTGGTTTGATTATTACCAAGCTTTGTAAACATGGTCATGTTGTGCACTATGCACTGCCTCCACAATAACTACCCAATGACACATCCACATCCACGTCTCATATGGCGTGTGCCGTCTGGTGTCAAAACCGCAAACCAAAGTTTCGCCGCTCTGCCGCCAGGCGCCCGATGGAAGTCGATGACCAACGAGCAGAAGCAGCCTTTCTACGAGGAACAGTCGCGGCTCAGCAAGCAGCACATGGAGGAGCACCCCGAGTACCGGTACCGGCCGCGGCCCAAGCGCACCTGCATCGTAGACGGCAAGAAGCTGCGCATCTCCGAGTACAAGACGCTGATGCGGCGGCGGCGGCAGGAAATGCGCAGCCTCTGGTGTCGGGACGGCATGGCCGACCTGCCCGGCCTGCTGAGTCCGGCCTCGCTGGCCGAGCAGGGCGCGCCGTCTGCCGCCGGGGCCGCCGCCGCCCTCTCCCCGCAGCCCAGCCCGACCACCTCCCGCGACTCGGCGTCGCCCTACTCCCCATTGGCACCGCCGCCGCCGCCACCCGCCACCTCCTCAGAGCCCACGGCCAGTCTGGTATAGGAAGCCCACGGCCGGTGTGGTGTGGGCAGCCCACGGCCAGTGTGCTGTAGGCAGCTCCAGCCCACGGCCATTGTGGCGTAGGCAGCTCCAGCCCACGGCCTGGTGTAGGCAGCCCACCGCCAGTCTGGTGTAGGCAGCCCTAGCCCACGGCCATTGTGGTGTGGGCAGCTCCAGCCCACGGCCGGTGTGGTGTAGGTAGCTCCAGCCCACGGCCGGTGACAGCCGACACATCTGAAGGACGAAGTGAAGACGGTTCGGCTGGGTTAGCTGACGTCACTGCAGGAGACACTGACGGGGGAGGGGGGGGGGGCATCGGAGGACATCTGAGGGAAGAAGGAGGACACCTGCCGACTTCTCCCGACCGGGCGGTGTCTGACGTCACTCCTCCGCCGGCAGCGGGCCGGGCCGCCGGCACAGAGCATTGTGAGCGGACGGCGGCGCTCTCCGGATCCTCCGCCCCGTGGCGGGCCGTGTAGGGGTGTCGGTAAAATGCGCTGCCGTGATCTCGCGTACAGCGTGCGTGAGTAAGGCGAGTTCTGAACATATGTGCGAGTTGATGGCTTGGTGTTCATGTTACGTTAGAGTGTGCGTGAGTGTGCGGAGTGTCGGATCTTGTCCCCCTATCGGGGAGGCTACTATAGCGGCTCTCTGTAGAGGTGTCGCACGTCACACGGCGTGACTGGCGGCCGCGTTAGCTGCTCTCGCTGATGAAGGAACCAGGACGGGCAACTGAAACGGACTGTTTTCAAATCATGCTGTTATCGGACATGAGGTTAGAGATGCTGGTGCTTGAAGTTCTATGATAACATTTTCTTCACATTTGTCTCCAAAAGCGCTCCTCACGCGGCACCCAATCCTCGCCCAAAATTATTTCACTTGAAGACTTTGACGATGACATCTGATAGCCGCCATCTGATGAAAGGTTCAGATCTGTGAGACATTTTTTATTATTTTATTGCTGTGCTAATGAGGCCCTGCATCGTGTGAATCACTGCTCGCTCAGAGTATGCGCGCGAATCGCATGTTACGTTTCTCCAGCTCGCTCGTCGCCGACTGAGTTTTATATTGGGACCATGTGTTGCCCTCGATGGATCTAAAAACATAGTATTTCCACGGGTGATTGCAATGTTCTGTGGGTGATGCGAGGTCAGGTGATGAGTTTTGATGTTGGGAGTACTGTACATATTACATATCGAGCCGGGAGCCCGTAGGCTTTTGTGGTGATCTGGCGCCATCTGTTATTTATTTCTTTCCTCGGGCCCATCGTGTGCGCCTCAGTGGGTCTGGTTGTGTCGCGTGTCGCGGCAGGTAGGGGAGAGTGCCCGCCAGGTGTTGAGCTGCTGTCAGTAGTGTGTGTATGTGGGTATGTTTGTGTGCTGATCGGCGGTGGTCAGTCGACCCTCCCCTTGTCTGGCTCCCCTCCCACTCCCCCTGCCCACCATACACACACCTTTGTCGCTCCACCGCCGTGTCCCATCCACCGCCGCTACCGTGTCGCCCTGGCCAGTCCCGGTCCCGTCCCGCCGCGCTGCCACTGTCCCGTCCCCAGGGTGGGCGCCGTTCCCTCCCTCCCACCGCATAGCTCGCCCGTGACGGCTCACTGCGCCACCGTAGCCGTTTTGTAAGCCGCCGTCGTTTACAGATGGGTTTTCCAGCGCTGTCCGTGTTGTCACACCGATACCAGTGCACTTGTGTGTGAGACAGCGCGGCCGCCGCTGTGCTGAGTGAGTGATCTGAGGGCTCGCACCCTCCCCCCCGGTCCCAGTCTGATCTGGGGGCAGCTTTCAGCCCCTTCCCCCGCCCCGGCCCGGCCCGGCCCGGTCCGATGTGGTGACGCAGCGTCTTAGCACCCGATCCCCACCCCGGGATCTCACCCATGTGTCAGCAGTGTTGATTTTCCCATTGTTGTGCCAAATGTTTAGGTGGAAATCACTTAATATATTGAAGACTGTAACGACGCGAGTGTTGTGGCTGATTAGAGATGGCCTAGCTAGAAGAGATCACTCGCATTGCGAGACGAGCACTAGGTACTGTTTCTCGCACACTGAAAAAGTATCGACATCCTGATCATCGGGGTTTCCAGGTTAAGATGAAAGGCACGTAGTCGTAATGAGTTATACCTACGCCCGTGTTTGCTCACGCGGCGCATGCGGCTTTAGTTATACCTGGAATGAAGACGTCACGTCCAACTCAGTCATGTATTTGTCACTTGAGGCGAAATTACAGGTTTACCAATCTAGAAAACCAGGTGTCGCGCATAGTAACAATAATACGATGCCAAATTATCACACATAAAACGATGAAAACAACGCACAAAGCCCGATGACTAGAACTTCACGCGAACACCTACACAGTACGTACGGACCACACGGCTGTTCGGTGTTACCGTTCCCGTTCTTACAGCAGCCAATCAGCTAAATTTGATATGCATGCCTATACCACGCTGAACTAGTCCAGGATCAGCCGAACGGAGGGGCTGGTCAGATCCACACCGACAATTATGACCAGCGAGGCCAGGGTAGGCCCAGGAGACGGGTGAGCCCTCTCCACAGACAGATCAACCCCGCGACGGGTCCTGTCGGGGCCGAGTGTCTACAGCTGTTCCGACTCGTCTACGGCTCAACACGGGAACATACCGACTACGGACAGCACAGAAGACGTCAGTCCGGCTAACACGACCGCCAGGAGTTGCCGTCCTCGAGCAGAGACAGCGACCGCTGTCTCAACAGCCAAACGACGAGAGAGAATCGGAGTGAAACAGGCCGCCCGCGGTACAACTAACGCGCCACAACGCCACTAAGTCCCGTGTAGCAGAGCTCCCACTCAGTCATGTGTAGCACGTCACACAACTCCCACTCAGTCATGTGTGGCACGTCACACAACTCCCACTCTCAGTCATGTGTAGCACGTCACACAACTCCCACTCAGTCCCGTGTAGCACAACTCCCACTCAGTCATGTTTAGCACGTCACACAACTCCCACTCAGTCCCGTGTAGAACAATTCCCACTCAGTCATGTGTAGCGCGTCACACAACTTCCACTCAGTCCCATGTAGCACAACTCCCACTCAGTCCCGTATAGCACATCACGCAACTTCCACTCAGTCCCGTGTAGCACGTCACACAACTCCCACTCAGTCCCGTGTAGCACGTCACACAGTCTTACTTAGTCCCGTGTGGCATGTCACACAATCCCCACTCAGTCCCGTATAGCACGTTACACAACTCCAATTCAGTCCCGTGTAGCACAACTCACTCGCTCAGCTTTAGTAGCACCTCACACAACTCTCACTTAGTCCCGTTTAGCACAACTCCCATTCAGTCCCGTGAAGCACATCTCATAACTCTCACTCAGTCACGTATAGCACAATTCCCATTCAGTGATGTGTGGCACGTCACACAACATCCACTTAGTCCTATGCAGCACGTCACACAACTCTCTCTCAGCCCAGTCAAGCACAACACCCACTCAGTCTCGTGTAGCACATCACGCAACTCCCACTCGTTCCCGTGAAGCATAACTCCTACCCAATCCCGTGTAGCACGATGCACAACTCCCATTCAGCCCCGTGTTACACATCATACTATTTCCACTCCGTGCCGTGTAGCACAGCGACAGCTCTCTCCTCAGTCCCGTGTAACACGTCATATAACACCCACTTTGTCCTGTGTAACTCAACTCCCACTCAACCCGCGTAGCATATTACACGACTCCCATTCAGTCCCGTGTAGCAGAACTCCCACTCTGTTCCGTGCAACACGTCACACAACTTCAACTCAGTACCGTCTAACACAACTCCCAATCAGTCCCGTGTAGCACGTCACACTATTTCCACTCAGTACCGTTTAGCACAGCTCCCACTCAGTCTCGTGTAGCACGTCCCACAACTCCCACTTTGTCCCGTGTCAGTGTAGCACGTCCCACAACTCCCACTTTGTCCCGTGTCAGTGTAGCACGTCCCACAACTCCCACTTTGTCCCGTGTC
>JARFNZ010184883.1:0-15956 GCA_031763405.1 Balanus nubilus
CAAATTCTATGGTAGGGTAGGTATGACATTGCATAGGTGTGTGTCTCAAAGGTTCAAAGAACTCGTCACTAAGGAATCGGACCAGGAAGGAATGCACATGTTGTAGTATGTCTAAATGTTAGGGTTACGAAGATAAGATACGATACGATACGATAGATACGTCTATGCGAAATCCGTACATGTTGTATGATATAATGTCAGGGAGAAATATTTGTGTTATGTTATTGGAGTGTTGTGTTATTAGAGATATGTTTATGGGGTATGATACCCTGCAAGGCGAGGCATGTGTGTATACATTGTATATGTATATCACTGTGTTTTTTGTATATGTGTGTGCGCTATGCAGCCTAGAATGGGCCCCTGTGGCTCTTTGCTGCATATGTCATTTATGTCATTTATGACTTCAAACTTTCTTTTAGGTTGGGTCATGTGGCCTGACCGTAGATGACCTGGCATCAAAAATGAAAAAATATGCATTATTGATGCCTGAACATGTGTGCAAAAAATGATGGTGCTGCACTCTGCCGTTTTTCCGCTATCATCAAAAAATATTGGGGGGAGCGTCTAAATGCCTCCCTCCCCCGGCACAGTGCTGCTTAACCTTACCTGATCTAATTCCAATCTAACATACATCATGTCCTTTTCAGTGTTCTGTTGCATGCCAAAAATAACTTTGGAGGGTTCAGTTGCATTCTGCAGATGAGATTGGTTTTGTAATTTTAGGATGGGCCAGGATAGGTAGATGTCGGATGGGTAGATTATGTTATACTAATTACCAGGGTTGGAAAATTTAAGCCACTTCCTGGTTTAAACCAGTTTAATCCATGGTTTAAACTGGCTGGCATGAATTAATTTAAGCCACCCTGGCTTAAATAGGGTGGTTTTATTGTCTCAAATAATAAAAGCCACTTATGTTTAGGGGGATTCCAGACAGCAAACAAAATAATAAAATAGTGTGACTTGTACCTGCTTAAATGTCAGGACATATAAAGTAAATATGCAATTAGATGGGATTGGTGGTAAGATAATGTTTTGTCAAAATCCTGTGACGTAAATAGAATAGGCTATACCATCAGTGATTAAATCAGTGGCACTGTATCATGGTCTGCAAAGTTGCTGTTTCCTGGTATGTATTTTGTACTCTTTTTTGTACTCTATTGAATTTTTGTACTTTTGGAAAAGGGGAATATAAATATAACCAAATTAAATATGAATAACAATAATGCATGATTCAATGCATCCAACTGGATCATGCTCTGGAGACCTATAAAGCCTAGAATACAAAAGAGTACAACTACAAAATGCATACCAGATAACAGGAACTTTGCCAACCATGCTGTATTGACATTAATGGTATGCGTTTCGATCATTGAAATTTTGAATCACTGAACATTTCACTGATACCAAATTAAAGTTGGCTTTTATTCATTGAAGCCAGTTTTAACCAGCTTTAATTAATAAAAGCCACTGGGTGGCATAAATTCAATTTAAGCCGTCTTTTTTCCAACCCTGCTAATTACCTGAAAGTAACAATTTATAATTAATAATATAATCAATATTGATATGTTTTGAGGGAATGAAAGGGTTTTCCATTTTATCAGAGTTGATGATTTCTGACACAGGTGGCAAAAAAAACACTTAGGTTTGTGCTCCATGCACATTACATACTTCAATGTACTTGTTTGTTCGGATAGTGACATTTACACCAGTGAGGTGATTTGAAATATTTCACCATTTAAATATTTCACCATTGTCAGCCCAGTTTAAATCAAATCTTGACCATGGTTTCAATGATGGTTAACAATCATGGTCACAACCAATATTTCTGAAGTAATTATTGCAAAATAATCCTTTGTCGGTAGTGGAGTAGTTCCTTCAGTTTCCACAAGTGTACAGAGAGAATGTCAGATTTATCTGGTAAAAACATATTTAGTTGCCTTGAGTTTCGATATCACTGAAAGAAATACTCCACTACCAACAAGGGGTGATTCTGCCAGCTTTGTCGATGACTGAAGGATCTAAGTGTTGTCACTGACGCTACTTCTGTTCACCATGATTCTCAAGCTCAGTGCATGCAAGCACTACCTGGTGGCTGGTCAGGTCCAGAAGCAAGTTGAATCAGGTTTGTCTGTCTGATTGCACATCAGCCATGGATTTTGAAGACATTAATTCATTTGAAGCCCTTATCCGTCTGACGTTGGAGACAAAAGACAGTTCTGATTTGCTCCACCTGTTGCGGATGAATCATATGGCAAAGAGAAGTGCAAGATGCTGTAACCGGCAGATGAAGGAAAGTCCATTGGGAAGTAGCAGACTTTTTGGACTGATCTGGCGGTGCACACCGTGCCGCAACACAACGCCGCTCTTGCGCGGCAGCTTTTTTGACGGATCACGCCTTCATCCCTTTGTTATATTGAAGATCGCATATGCGTACCTAGTTCTGCAGCTAAACACAACTGCCATTGGACGGGCAATTGACAACGCCCCTTCCTCCAAAATAGTGGCCGATTGGCAGCAGTTTGTCAGAGATGTTCTGTCCAAGGACCTTCTTGAGGAGCTTAATGGGGTGAAGCTGGGTGGTCCCGGCAAGACGGTCGTCGTCGATGACACTGAAATCGAAAGAAATGTGCGCGAAGAGGGTGTCAAAGTCTCCCCAGAGACCCTCCTCATCCTTGGTGTGTATGATGTCGACGAGAAGACTGGCTTTCTGTTCTGGATTGAGAACAGATCACACGAGGAGGTCATGCCTAAAATCGAGGAATACATAGGGCAAGGATCCACCGTGGTCGCAGGCGAGCGGATCAGGAACGTCTGTGGTGACGGCGCCCGGCGCCCGGGAATGCCCGGCGACGACAACCACGGCTCCGCCGACGGTCTCCGCCGGCTCCCCACTCCCACGCTTACAGAGCTGAACAACATCAAGGGGTACTTCAGCCGATTGAAAACATTCCTGAGGAACAGGGGCGTGAGGAGACAACAAAAATTTGCAAGCTACTTGGATGAGTTCATGTGGATGGAGCGACACCGTTGTACCGTCTGGGCCGACTTCATCCTGGCCGTCCGACGACAATACCGTTGTTAGGTATGTTAGGCCTGAAACTGTAACATATACTGATATGAATTGTTAATTCATGCACAACTACTGTGTGTTGTTCTTTATTGTTTGTCTGCCTGTGCAGAATTGATCCCTGAAGTGAGAAAACACCACAGCCATAGTTTTGTAGGTGTTCATTATTTCTGTGATTGCTCCTGATTGGTAGAACATATTTGGACGGCGCAATGTTGTTCCTTGGGCGTCATATAACCATAGGCGCCGTATGACACCGTGTGTCGGCGCGCCCTAAAACCCCAATATCATCATCATCATCATATAACCATAAACCATGCGAGTTTCGGTGCCCTAAAACCTAAATTCGCGCGCGCGATACATGCACACATACTCGCATACACTTCTACACATACCGAATGCTGTTTTCATAGTTTGACTGACACTGTCTTTTCTTTTAGGACGAAACATTCAGCTGAGGTTTGTTTTGTCATTCCCAAAATTGGATATTATGTTCTGGTCCGTCATTCTTAGACTGTTTCTAAGAAAATGGTCGGCAGTACATCTTTTTCAATTCAGGATATCCAATCTTAAAAAACTGTTTCAACACAGTAACAAGACTCTAAACCACTCCTGCAGTTGATACAGAGCAGTCGGCAGGTCTGCGAAACTAATCACCGGCATTGGGTTTGAGTTCGTCATTGAGCAGAGCTGCCATATCTTAGCGAAGCAGTCATTCATTGTTCTTTCCGAATTGGAACCAATGTGATGAAACAAATCTCTTATCAGCCAAACAGTTTTCAAGATTCCGAAAGTTATGTACAATGTCTTCGAGCCTTTACTATGATCATTGAGTCCAGCCTGTTTTGCACATCGTGCAGTCTGTGGTAGAGTTTGTCGAAGTGTTTCGCTCAATGACGAAGTGACGAATTAGCCGCCTAATAGTTATCGAACATTGGTCAAAAGGAAACGAAAAAGGTGCAGTTCAAATTTTAGCCAACTGGTTTATAATACCTTTCCACGTCATTTTAGTAACCCTTTCTCCTTACGTTGTGTCCTTACACTGCTTTTTTACTTGGAAAGCAGTTATACTGGATTTTGTTTCTGATCAGGAAATTTAATTCCTCATTGTTAACAAAAATAATGGCAAGTAATGATTTGCCTCCTATTATACCAACTTTCGCCAACAGAAGGAAATCGCTAGCATTCAACATCTTCCTGGGTCCTGACAGCCTGTTGCATCTTTTTATCTTAAATATTTTTTACTGCTGTACTAGCTTTGCCCTAGGGCTGCAAAATTAAGTTGGACAATGACAACCTATAGATATGGGCGCAAAATGACCACTGAAGTCGACGCGCCCTAAATCCACAAGATACAAACAAACAAACAAAATAGACACCCTATGGATAACATCATTCTACTCTTTTTCAACGTTTTTACTGTGAATCTTCTCCTTTAGCCCACCCCCTTGTGAGCCTCTGAGCAACCTTCGCTTCGTGGTGGGGGGTCTAAATGACCCCCCCCCCCCACACACACTCAAAAACGTGGTAGTGTATTGGAGTTTTAGGGCGCCTCAACTACTAAAGTTATATGTCGCCCATAACAAAGAAGGCTTACTTCAAAATGCGAAACAACATTTGTGGAAAACAAGCAAGGTCGGAAAATAAAAATCAGAAGATATGGGAAGGTATCGCAAAATATTTACCAACACAGATTTCTGATGTGGCTCGGGCTAAGACTCAATCCCCCTGCCCTCCCATGGATTACGCCAGCCTGCTGCAGCATTTCAACACATACTCCATCAAAGCCCGCTTCATCCACGCCGACATCATGTTCATGCACAGCACACTACATAATCGCATTGACAGCGCTCAGCTGGTATCACACTTTGGCCTGAACGTACCTGGGAGACGATCGAGACACACGGATCTCTTTTGCGAGCCATTTGGCCGCGTGAAGACTGAAGAACAGTCTACGCGTTCGCATTTCTCGTAACTGCAACCTGTTCGCGCAGCAAAACCCGCCCTGTGACTTCTTCCTTCGCTCTGCCTCCTTCAGACGTGATGCCTTGGCATACGCTCGAAGCCTCTCCACGTACGCCGGCTGATCTGCGGTGTGTGGTGTGTAGCGCGTGTTATTGTCCTGAGTGCTTATGTGCATTCTTTCGTCGTATTTTAACCAGTGCCTATATTGACTTGACTGCTCTCGTAAATGGGTTTCGCGCCCAAAACAATTTGTTTATTTATTTTGGGCGCTATAAACTAAAATTGACAAACCAGCCCTTCCTTCGAATCCGGTACGCTCCCTGAACACTTTTGCAGTCACACATTGTGTCATTCAAGCATCCATATCTCCGTAAAAGCATCCCATACATCATTTTTCGACTCTGACAGTGTCGCAATCTGATGGAACGGGCATTGTGATGACACGACCTCAGACGCCGACTTCCCGGGGCCAAGTCAGCATAGGTGATAATTAAATGTTCTGTTCATACTATGCTGCATTGTAAACAACTGCATCACCACACTTACACGATTGTACGATTGTACTTGTGCACCACACTTGTACGATTCTCCAACACCTGACCGACGCGACGGTTGTCTTTGGTGGTCGTACAACCACGCATCTCTGCCGTCCAAAAACTGAACGACAGCCCACGAGCACGACGGCAGGCGTCGGCGTATGTCAATGGCATAGGAACATCGACAGCGAAAGTCGGACTCTCCGTAGGTAAACAAGTTTTTTTCTGAACTGAGCAAATAAAATATCACTACGCCAGACTCTGCCACGAAGTCCATCTTCCCTCAGCTGGTTCTCCCACGTTATTGACATACGCAGACGCCGGCCGCCGTACTCTGGCTGTCGCTCAGCATGTTGAACGGGGTATATGCATGGTTTTATGTGAAGCCAACCATCGGGGAGTTTTTTTTTTAGGATCATGAGCGTGGTCTTGGCCCGGGATGTCAGTGTCAGTGAGGATGTCAGTGAGGATGTCAGTGTCAGTGTCAGTGTCAGTGTCAGTGTCAGTGTCAGCGTCAGTGTCAGTGTCAGTGTCAGTGAGGATGTCAGTGAGGCCGCATCATCACAATGTATGCTCCTGCCGGATCGCAGCATTGTCGGAGCCTGAAAATGATGTGTGTGATGCCTTTACGGAGAGATGCAAGGACTTAACCAAGGGGAGTGTGGGACCATGCCTCCCTGACCGATCCAGTTTACACTAGATATAAGGGGATTCTGTTGAACTTTTAACATTACGCATATATGATGTTCCATAAAAAGAATCGAGTTTGCATATTTCCGATCCGTATCCCCCACCCCGTACTTAAAGTGTGCCGTGGTCCCGAGCGAAGTCTGGAGTAGCTGCAGGACCTGGAGTCTGGAGATACGGGTGTTTGACTGACAATGTATGGCTACGATGTGTTCAGGGAACGCATTGGACTCAAAGGAAGGGCTGGTTTGTCAACCCTTTGACGGACTGGTAGTTGACATAGCATATAAGTTTCAGTCGTTGCTCAGCTGAATATATGCTTCGAATGTACCGAACCGCACTCGTTCCCCGTACGTAACGCATCCGAACCGTTCAAAATACACAGTCATTGCCCATAAATAGCCTGTTGCGTTTAGACTAATATGTCGATCGTGCTTTGGAGATGCATTAGATCCCGGTGAAATGGCCTGCTGGGGTGAGAATGTAGCCGAACCCCTGGTTTTTGGTATATGCTGATACTCATTTAGAGGAAACAACATTGAAGATAAAACAGTTCGAATGAAGAAAAGTCTGCTCTACTCGTCAAGAGCTTTCGAATGAGCATACACTGAGCTCTGTGCGACTTATTTCATTTTTGGCCATATGGGAAGAGGGTCACCGAACTTTGGGGGACGGGGGGGACCAACACTCAAAGGAGGGCTAACAAATTTGACAAGCGTACTTTTGACATAAAGGAGAACATTGTTTTGCATGGACAGCTTGCACAGCCAAAATACATGTTGTTGTTTTTTGCTGGTAACACCCTATAATGATCAACTTTGTTTTGTATTGATGTCGCGGAGTTTTCAGCAACATTGCAGTTATTTTAACTTTGAAGCTACATGATCTTAATAATGGTGATTTATTTTCACATATTTCTCGTCTTTTACTGTAAATGATGTTACCTGCCCCATTTTGGCCCCTCTCCTCGACATGGTTTTCGAAGGCTCAACTTAACCCGCCAAACTCCTCGCCAAACTCCTGTCGTACCGTATTTTGATCTGTCTTGCCCCGTCCCCGACCTGACCTGAGCTGCCCTGAGCTGCCCTGACCTGCCCTGACCTGCCCTGACCTGACCTGACCTGATCTGACCTGACCTGACCCTGACCTGACCTGACCTGACCTGACCCGCCACCCGGCAGCTGGAGCTGGAGGAGTTGGCGGCCGCCGAGCGACGGTCCGACCTCCGCAAGTTTGAGGGTCAGGAGTCGAGCATCATCAGCAAGCGGGGCGGATCCGGCGCAGGTCAGTTCGGCCTTCTACTGCCGCCTGTCAACCCATCACTGCCGCCTGTCAACCCATCACTGCCGCCTGTCAACCCCTCACTGCCGCCTGTCAACCCATTACTGCCGCCTGTCAACCCATTACTGCCGCCTGTCAACCCATTACTGCCACCTGTCAACCCATCACTGCCGCCCCGTCACCCCATCACTGTTGGTACTTTACCTGGCTCTGTTGCCCTGTCTGCTGTCGCCCCTTTGACCGCTGCCCCGTCGCGCCATGGGTGTTGTCTTGTCTGCAACACTGGGGCCGCAAGGTAGCGTAGCAAAGACACATTTCAACGCTATTGGCATGACGTTGGTGGCGGTGATGCGCCATGGAGATGTGGAGTTGATCAGGATCAGTTTACGGCTTGCACCTTTCATAACGTTTTATTATCTTTTTTATTGAATTTAAACGCAATGCGACGAGCCGGCTGCCCGACCACTTAACAACTCTAGACCCCCTGCGCCTGATATTCAGAGATGCAGTACAATGTTGTTTGTGACATGGTGGCGGTGTTTGGTAACTTAGCCATTTGCTGCTTCACATGTCCCCGTGTCCAGATCATCTACGTGGTCAGTTTCGTGGGCAACATGGCACCGAGTGCCCTGTGTTGCCAACAAAGGTTTGCACCGGCGCAAGTATTATGGGTGGGGGCTGATCACTGGAGGATCCAAGTAGGCGATTTGGGACGGTTTGGGGTCCAGTGCCTTCAAAAAAAAGTAAACAGATTGTGAAAACTCATCGGACTTTGCCTGTTTGTGCATAGGTAGTTGATATAAAGCAAACTTTCCTTAATCAAAGCTGCTTAGTCTTCTTCTTTATCGAGACATGTGTCAATTTGCACCGATATCGGGCGTTTTTGGAGGGGCATGGCCATGAATGATCCCCCCTCTTGATCCGCCAGTGGGACTGAATGGGATCGTCTGCCGCCCCGAGGTCGTGGGGAGGGGGGGGGGGGGCATTGGCCGGCCCGGCGGTGAAGATTTATCCATCTCGCCTGGTCTGTCTGGCGTTTGACGAACGCGGCCGAGTGGAAATCGGGTCGGCTGGGGGATTTGGACGAGACTTGTTTAAAAAAACGTCGTGTCTGTTTGTCCTACGGACAGGGGAGGGCGGTTGTGGAATTCAAACAGCTGACGGGATATTTACATCGTAAGTCGTTTATTGGCTAGCTAGCGAGAATATTGGACAAACGCTACCCAGTAGTCGGTGTCATCACGTTTTGATAGTGATCGCCAATGCAGCGTCCTTAGTTTATTTCCATCCTTTACTACCTCCATCGTCAAATGCTGGGAGATTACTGCTTTTGACTAGTTCTTATGTGTCAAGTTGATATAACTTTACTTGATAGGATATGATAGCTTCAAAGCACAATTTTGCATTTATTTTATTAATGTTATTTTTTCTTCAAAACAGGCATATTATGTGCAAAGGTATTTTGATAACATTCGCAACGTTGTTGCGGTTCTGGCCACCGATTATAAAGCGAGTACATCTGGATATTTCAGCTAATGATACGGGCTCACATGCTTTGAACATAAAAAAATCCGCGCATGTTCCTTTTCTTAAGAACTTAATTTAATCTTGGAAATAAAATTTCGTGGACCACTGATGGTCCGGCATGCCTGGAAGGACTTCGAACGAACAACGGTAAAGAAATACAGATTCTTATGTAGCCACAAAGTATTTGATACATTTCTTTTGCAACGTATTTCACTGGACAATGACGAAACTACACGCAACGTAACGGGAGATTGCTTCTATATAGGAAACATAACTCTCCATCGTAACTAATATTTTTATTCGAGAATAATGACGATTGAATTCAATATAGCATCAGAGCACTTATCTCCCCCAACTGTACCATTACCTCACCACGCGCGTCCCACCAGGCTCCAGCGACGGCGCCTCCGTCTCCAACATGACGTCCGACAAGGCGCGCAAGCTGCCCTCCTTCTGGATCCCCAGCCTCACACCGGCCGCCAAGAAGAGCACCATCAAGAAGCCGGACAAAACCATCTTCTGCCCGATGAGCGGGAAGCCGCTGCGCGTTAAGGACCTGATCCCGGTGGTGTTCACCCATGTGGCCGACCCAGACGACAAGGCCGCGCTCATCTCCAAGCGGAATCGATTCATGTGCCGCGTCACGCATGACATCCTGGGGAATACGGTGCCGTCGGCCGTCCTCAAGCCCACGTGAGTCGCGGAAGGGGAGGGGTGGGCTGCGATGTCGTGTGGTTCGTTTGGGGGTAGCTATTGGGAAGAGTGACGCCGTCTTTTTCCGTGACCAAGTACGTATTGTTTGGGCTTTGGTCGACTATGTGCTTCTGTAATATGATCGCTGGCATGGCTTCATGGCAATGGTAATGTTCCTCGCAATAGCTGCACTCTTTATGTTTCAGTGCCTTTCCATTACTGCAAAAGAGCAACTTAAATCGGATCATTTTGGTTCCCGTTGTGATCAAGACAGACCCACATCGGGAAAACGATATGTATGGGTGTGTTGTGAAGAGTTACGTTTTTAACGAATTACAAACTTTCTTATTCTCTGCTTTATCGCTCCTCAGCGGTGACGTGGTCACGATCGAGTGCGTGGAGAAGCTGATCAGGAAGGACATGCGACATCCGGTGACCGGTGCACAGCTCTCCGAGACCGACATCATCCCGCTGCAGATGGGCGGCACCGGCTTCTCCGGCACCAACGACCAGCTGGCCACCAAGGGCGCACGGCCCGTGGCACAGGTCTGAGGTGCTGAGGAACACGTGCTCGGGACTCCAAGGCGCACGGCCCGTGGCACAGGTCTGAGGTGCTGAGGAACACGTGTTCGGGATTCCAAGGGCGCATGGCCCGTGGCACAGGTCTGAGTCGGCTGATGGGCCGGACTGGCAGACAACAGTCACAGTGGTTGCATCCTTGCTTTCTGCACCGAGGGCGGGGTTCTGTTCTCGGGTGAGGCCCTCCTCATACTGTGCGAGTTGGTCCCGCTATGTCGTCGGAACAGGGTGAGCTGGTTTGCCACCCTGGTCTGGGCCGGGACAGTGGAGGCTGGGCAGATCTTGGTTGCTCCTCCGGGTCGAAGGCTGGCGGCCCAGAATGAGGTCAATCCTGTGCGATGGGCACTGGCCTGGCCTGGCGCCTGGCCGTTAGTCGACTATATTGTGCGATGAGGAAGTCTACAGGGTGTTTCAGTCAAATCTGCACAATCACACGATAACTATGTAAAGATAACCTCATTGAAACTCCATTTTCCGACACTTCTGGAAAATTTGCACAAATGTTTTACATTTACCTTCCAGTCTAGTATTCAGTCCAAAGAATTCAATGTCGACGTCGATAAGCCACTCAAACCAGGACCTGAACTTGACATAATCCTTCCGCAGCGTGTCACCCTTGATATTCGCCAGCACATCCATAATACCGAGCACCACAGATCGTTGTCAATGTGCAGTGGTGAGGCTACCTTTTAACACCAACCTCACAATTGCTGAGGTTGAGAGGATTTATGTTTAGGGTAGAAGGGGTAATCTTTATTTTGTCGAGGGGTCATGGAGGGTATCCTAGCATCACTCCTGTGCGATGCCGGCCTTGCGGACAAAGGCTCAGCTCTGTTTGAGGATTTACTGGCGCCATCTGGTAACCGGTTAAATCGGGAGCTTCGCCGCGTCCTTCCAACCATGACAGGTGGTCCAAGGCATCAATCTTAAATGTTTTTATGGGTGAAGTAAAGTGAGAAGGCATGACACACTAACGATACATGTGGGAGAAGACGTCAGAGAGGCGCCTGAGGGTTTTGTGTCTTTTGACTCGGTGTCAGCAACTATGTCCGCGCCAAAGCGTTCCTCGAAGCCATACATGCTTTTAACAGGCACATTCTAAAGGAGCACAACGCTTGAGACCCTTCCCGCGCAGAAAGTTTCTGGAGTAAATTGATTCTTCAATTCCGTGTGACGACACCTCTACACGCAACTCAACATCCGTATGTCGTGCCTGGCGAGAGTGTACAATACAAATAACTGATTATTTACAAAGTTGTCTAGGAGTAAATAGTTCTGTAAAAGCTATGCAGATTTGACTGAACACCCTGTATCTGTGGAGTTTTCGACTTCGGGACGGAGTAAGCAGCCTCACGTGGCACTGGTCATGCATTTTTGCGTTGGTGACACCATTCATCGGTGCCTGGTTGAACGTCAGCACGACAACCACCTCTGTGTATAACACGCAGCAATCTGAAGGCAGAACATTGTGTACCTACGTTGGTGTAATATGCGTAGTGAGAAGAGTGGAAGCAGTCGGCATTGGAGCGGTTGTTTTTCCGTAATGTAATGTTCAAAGTGTGTGACTGTGTATATGTATGTGCCCGTGTGAGTAATATATTGAATCGCGTTTAATGGCTTGTGGTTTGGCGTTTTAGAGCTTTGAAGCCATTTGATAAAGCATCCAGCGTGGTTCAGCGAGGTTTTACAATCGAACTGATTTCACAGGAGTAGGACACGCCTATGTCCTACATTATCCAGACATGTCTTGACGACCACGACCACCTCTCTTGGGCACTTACATGTGCATCCAATCTAACCGTTTTTTTTTTTACAGGTCAAGTGTTTTCAGATATTGTTTTCAAATTCCTTTCCGGTAGATAGTCGAAAATGAATATCGTATGGTTAATGATAGCCGCACAACTTTGAGCACAACCCTCATCCGTTGATAAAGCCTGGCGACAAGTTTGCATGTATTTCTGAGCACATTCGCCAAAATTATTGTTGCAGTGAAGACAAAAAGAGCTGGAATTGGTCAGCATTGCACCATATGTCATACATCCGCCAGAGCCAACACGACCGATGAACATTGTCCGGCCTCCGCCGCGAGACCCGGCGTTTCGCAATTTGTTTATGAACGCCCCGGTCACATTGGGCTAAAATCAGCCCGACAAGTGAGCGCAGGTCCAGCTGGTCAGTGTGGGATGTTTATTCTTCGGCCGCGGGTGGCGGTCGCCGCCCCCGTGACTGGCCCCACTGGCCAGCCAGACCGGACTGTCTGATGGGCTCTGGACGGTAGACGCTGCCCGACGGCCGGCGCTGGGGCCCGCTCGGACCGCTCACGGGTACGAGTCTTGGCTGGGCAGGTGAGATTCAATCCAAGGAAGCAGCTTCTGTACGTCGGCGTATACGCCTGGAATGCCCTCCTTGCCACAGCCGATACCCCTGCGGAACGGAGGGGAACAGAGGGTCAGTCGAACGCTTCGAGACAGACATTGCTCGGGCGTGTTGAGATGATGTGAAACAACGTAAATTGGCGGAGGTTGTGGAATGGAGCGTTGCGGCACATGTTTGCGTACTGCTGCTTTGCTCGTGCTGTGAACTTTGTGGTCTGCAACTCTTTGGATGCCGAAGCAATATTGGAGTGTCTGCTAAGCGTTTTGAACTTACTCTCCCGTCCTTTTTTTGCCGATGAGTTTGAATGGTGCTAACAGTCGGTACCAGTGCGGTTTCACACGACGACGTTCTGCGTCTGGGATTCCGGTTACTCTTGAAATTCGCTCTGAATCAACGGGAACTACGAGAAGCACCGAAGCGTCATCGGATTCGAACGTGCGACACGCTGTTTGTCATCTACTGTTTGGGTTTGCTCGTTGGCTCGTTGCTCGTTGCTCGTTTGCGGCCGTGACGGCGTACTCACCAGGCGACTAAGCCGACCTGGACGAACTTCTCCTGTTCCTCGTATAATGACGGGATCTTGCAGACGAGTGCCGAGCCGCCGTCGCCCTTGCACGTGTCCACGTGGGGCTGTCCGCCGGCGCACGTGAACGTCTCGTGCAGCTGGAAGAACTTGCCGAGCCGAGTGGAGCGCAGTGCCTCCTGGCACGCATAGTGGTCGACCACATGCAGCGGCACCTCCTTCAGGATGTTGGTGTACTTGCTTTTCGCTGGGGACAAGTCAAAAGAAAGTAATGAGCACAGGGTTGGAATCGCGAGAATAAGAATTAGTTGATTGGCCGGAGGATAACGATGATAAGGGCTTGTTTGCTAGTTGTATTTGGTTATGGACAAATAATGGACATGTTGATTTGACAAATCAGTCTGCTCATTTTTCGGTTCGTGCGTCTTCATGCGTCTCCATCCAGCCTCATTTTCTTCTAGACACACCGGTGAAGGGTCAATCTCAAGCAATGGAACTATACAAGCTGTGATGGGCTTCACATTCGTAGTCAAGACTCGTTTACCCGGTAGCTCGCGGTCAAATGTCAGTGTTTGGAGATGAACCTGTCGATGTTTTACATCGCTACAAAACTGGAGGTGTGGGCATTGGTGGAGCTTTTCGGGAAAAGTTGGTGGTTAAAATGTTGAACTTTCAAGTTTGATAGTAATGCTTTGCTTTTGTAAACAATGATAAATTTAAAGCCAAAAAAACTTAAAATCTAACAAAACTTGGTGGGGCAAAGCAAACAGTTGGTGGGGCAAAACTCAAAGTTGGTGGGGCAGCTGCACCACCAATTGTATAGGAAACTCCACCCGTGGCTGTAGGGCAGCAAGGGATGTGTTGGGGAAGTCACTCAGGACTTTTATCAAAACCCTTCTAATGCGGGGACCTAAATCCGGCCTGAGCGAACCCTGGGTCTCCCGCTACCCCGTCGAGTTTGGTCTTCTGTACCGCCATGATCCCTGTCTGGCGGTCACCAGGATCCTGACTGCAGGTATGGTACACCCCACCTCGACTCTCCGGGCCCTGTTTACACTCCACACCACCGCGCCGCGCCGTTGGCAACACGCCCTGATTGCCGGCTGACCTGCGCCTCTGGTCTGTAGTTGCTGGCCAGACGTGTGGACCGCCGGTCAATGTATATACATGAGAAGCATCTGTTGTATGCAACTTCCGCGCCCCACGTGTTTATTCACGTCATATCGGCGTGATGGAACGGTATGTAGTTGGTCGGCTTGGCAGAGTCCTCGCACCCGAAACACCGCTGGTTTCGCTTTGCTCGAGAGGTCCGTTGTTTAATGCCGTTAGTTTGTGTTTCAGAAATCAGACATTTCAATCGGTAACACAAATTGCGGTATACTAAAAGGTAATACCAAAACCAAAGTGGTGATTTTTTTAGGTGAGGAGGAGTTAAGTTTTACCACTTTCTCTAAGAAAAGAAGTGGCCATTCCGGTGAAAACCACGTAGCGAAATCTTTTCCCCACTAACTTTGGCGTTAAGTTTTGAGTGGAACTTGTGTGTTTTTTATGCTGTTCGGCAAATAGTACCTACGCATTTTGGGGGCGTCCAAGAGTGCGCAATATTTGCGTTGTGAATTCGTATAAAATCGTAGAAAAATAAAAGCGCGATGCTTTAGCATTAAGCTTTTGTGTTCGGAGATTTATTCTGGTGGGTCGCCGAGAAAAGTTGGGCCGAGCCTGTTTGTATGTATGTGTGTGTGTCCAAGCCTTTTCGCGTCTAGAGGCCGGCCCGCCGGGCCGATCGGGACGGGCGAGGCACCGTTCGATGCGCCCGAACGCCGGAAAGATGATGGTGCCAATGGCGGGTCGATCGGTGCCACGTGCCACAAAGTGGACTAACTACATACATTTTTGCCAACCTCCACAGGTCGAACGGTGCATGCCAACAGGTTAACACTTTCAGGCTATATGCGCTCCATACTGGGCCTTTATCCTTTGCGGTCGCCGTTGCCGAGGGGTGCAAGCTGCACCCGCCATAGGGATGCAAGTCTTTTTCGACGGTTCCTCCGTTTTCGGGAAACTTTGAACTAGCGACGCGAAAATCGGTACACCCATACAATTCGGCGAGGGCTTTACGATGGTGCATTGCTCATGGGGCTGTGGTGCATAGTGCACGTGCAGTGCATGTGCAAGTAAAAAGTGCAACAACTGCACAACAATTTTTGCACACTTCCACAGGCTGAACGGGGTGACTTGAAGGTTTTAAACTTGCTGGTTACACGTAACACATATAGTATCGTTATCCTTTGGGGTCAACGTTACCGAGTGGTGGATGCTGTGCCCCCCACGGTGGGTCAAAGTTTATTGTCGTGGGTCTTTCGATTTCGGGAAACTTTGAGCTAGCGACGCGAAATTTGGTGCGCTGATACACTTCGACCAGTGCTTTTCAACTGCGCATCACCTAAAGGGCTGGGGTGCATAGTGCACGTGCAAACTTTTTATATCCCTTATAATGACGCAGCCCTGCAGGCCAAACGGGCTGTGCTGAAGGTGCCAAACTTGCAGGTTACACGTATTCCATAATGTGCCATTTCCCTTTGGAGTCATCTTTGCCGTGCTGAGCATACTGTACCCCCTAGGTGGGTTAAAGTTTATTGTCAGGGGGTCTTTTTGTTTCGGGAAATTTTGAGCTAGCGACGCGAAATTTGGTGCACCGATACAGTTCGACGAGTGCTTTTCG
>JARFNZ010184994.1:0-15956 GCA_031763405.1 Balanus nubilus
AAATGTTTGAAAAAGTATGTTTTAATTTTGTTAACTCTGATGAAGCCGCAAGGCGAAATATTAGTTATTTGATATCTTTTTTTTATTTTTCGAGTTTTCCTGCACTAACATGAGCGAAGGCTACATAAACACCTATCACGAATTCATTTTAACCAAGTAAACCATTGATTATCTCTATGACGCTTTGACCGGTATCTGGTGTCGCATTACCCCGCAACAGTCATTTTGACACGATACAATGTTGTTCATATTGTGGTTGTCACCTGCCACTTGGCAGAGACGTTCAGTAGGTATCATGTTGAAACCAAAGGGCAGTAATCAGTAAAAAGGAAATGACATAAGCGGAAATTTTTGCACCGATACCTAACGAGCTTAGTTATGGCCTTCTCAGTCATTGAATCTTCGAAATACGGCAAGCGGTCGCATTACGCCGGAGGAGCGTTTTGCCACAGTCACTTTGCCCTTTTACACCTAAATTGCACGTTGGTGACATCACCGATAGAGTTTTCCTTTCAAATTGGCGTCATTCAACATAATTTTCCTTACTAGGAATTCTTAGAGGGAATATCCCATATCTTGAAGGGCTTAAAACTTGGCAGTAAATGATAATCGGAGCTGAGCTGAACATTACTAATATGACATTGGCTTTGACAGTCACATATTAATATCCTTGGAGGAATAAGCAAAATTATGTTTTGTATGACGCGACCGTTACACGTTCCCGTGGCTGACAAGGATTAAAGGGAATGAATGTAAGGGTTTTTCCCAATTTCTCTTTAAGTCAGCAGTGTTTTTGAACGCAAGGAAATAAATTGAATAGTAAATTTAAGTCATTTTGCTATGTGATGTCTCCATCTACCTGAAAATGTTACGTAAATTAGTTTTGCGTACCACGCATAACTGATTGCTCGGATAGTAACATTTAGAGTAGTATTACTTTAAACACGTGGAAACTCGACATTAATTTGTTAATATCCTGGGGGTTTTACGTGATTTCAAGTGGCATTAAAATTTACATAGAGAGCAATTTAGGTATGATTGTACGCCATCACTTGAAAAGAGGAAATAATTGCATTATTAGGGGAAAGTGGGGTGAAACGGACTAGCCAAGGTTTGACGTCCCATATTTATTTGATGGCATCCGGAATCTACCAGGAAATATGCCAGAAGAGTAGCTACGTGTTTCAGCTCTGATTTTCATTTGAATGAGTTTTATCTAGGGCTAAAATATATCGGAATAATTCGACACCGAGGAAACCGAAACACGATTTCGGGCTTTAAAAAAAATGCGGGAAAAGTGGACCACTGCTTATTCTCTTCGCCCGATTTGATCAAAACAATGTTAATTCACCACGTTGTTCTACCAATCGCATTATTGTCATAATTATACCAATTACTGTTTTTATCTTCACTTCTTCATTTATTTATTTAACATTTTTGCTTTAAATTATTTAATTCCTTCATTTATGATAGCTATTTTTCCTAATTATTTATATTTTATGTTAAACAAAATTGAAGATAATTGTTTTTATTAATAAAATAACCAAATTGTCAACACATTTACCAAAAACATAACAAAAGTAATGTTGGGGCAAAGTGGACCAGCACTGGGGAAAACGAACCACCCCTGGTCCGCTTCACCCCATTTCAAAATTTGACATTTAGACGAGAATTTGGGACAAAATGCAGATAATAGCGATTGTTTGTTTCTGACGCATTAACACCCATACAATTGCACTTCAGAAGCACTGATATTTATTTATATCTATACACAAATATTGTGGTAATCGCGAGATTTCCGTAACACTAAAATTAGAAGAGAAATCGAACATACAATATTGTTTTGTTCTGCAGGAGGGGAAACACGCATGGCCGAGCCGCCGCGGTCAGAAATGCGTCAACATGATGCACTCTCAGTGATAATAATTGCACGTGGATAGCACCACTCATAAAATCAGGAGGGTGGGTGGTTTGCTTTGCCCCGGTAGTCCGCTTTACCCCACTTTCCCCTATGACATTTGATCAACTTCCGTACTTCAAATTCCTTCTTCTAAATGTTCCTATATTAATTTTTCGAAGTTGTTGAGTTTCTACAAGTTGTTACAAGTTTCTACAAGTTGTTGAATTGAGATTCAAAGGCATCGGTCAGCCGCGGCAACATGTCACGTGAAAGAAAAAGGAGGCGATACACCATCCTTCCGTTATGCACAGCAAAGATCAACAGAGGACATCAAAGGACAATATTTTCGAGCAATGGGCTTTGTTCCATGGAAACCCCCGAACAACTTTGGATCTATGATAGCCAAGAATAAACAAACAAAGCAATCGAAATGTTTCTTAACATGCATTTGCCGTCCATGTACCAAAGTTATAGCTTAAATTTATCATAGCACAGTTAAGGTTTCAAAAGTCATTAAACATCACGATAACGTTTTCTGCCTCAACATTTTTTCCGTGAATAACTTTTCATTTGTTGAGCATAGGACGATAATACTAGCACTATCGTGTTTGTCCCGTCAAGATGCCTCGAAATATATCAATGGTGAGCGGGCTAGGTGAATTTTACATTTTGACCTCAGGTCAAGGTAACGATCACCAGATCACCAGCTCTATCCACCTTTGGGGTAAAACCGCCAAAGGGGGCGGTGCTACCCAAAGGTGACACATTTTCATAAAGTTTGCTCGATATTGAAAATCCGCGACAAAAATCGCGCCAAAGAATATACGTACTACCTCACCGATGTATAATAATCGTAAAAAACGACGTTTATGATACTTCTGAGGCCCATTCACCTTGCCAGCATTGTCAAATATGGCGTACAAGGAATAGATGGTCGTCTTAAAATGAAAAGTTTGAATTTGCAAAAACATACCAAATGTATGGGTGAACTCCCGCCCCCAAATGCGTTTCTGGTGATGCTACGCTGCCAAGAGACAGCCAGGTTTGTCTAAAAGTCATTACTTTTTATTTTAAAATGGGCGGTGTCCCCAAATGGCGGTGTTCCACCGCCCAGGTCCAGCAATTTTCAAGCACTATGAATTTTGTCATAATGGTGCCCGTGGGGCATAGTGGATGGGGCAAAATGAGCACTCGGGGCAAAACGGCCACAACGAGTTCCGGTTAGCCGGAACGCAAGGTGGATACAGTGATAATGTTTGAGTTAAAACTGACCACTAATATAATGTTTTTTTGGCCGTAATCAACGATGTCCAAAGGCGTAGGATGACACCTAGGGATCAAATTTTTAATGTGCAATAACTAATAAATAGAACCTGTAATAAATATGTAATAAACCAGTAATAAAATAAATAAATAAACGTTTTATGTTCCCCTCTATCAACACATTTGATTTGCAAATAATTATTAGATTTACGTAATAAAAACGGATACAAAGATATTTATAATTATGAATGACGAGGAGCATGCCTTAAAGGGATATTGTTACTTAAATACAAAATTGAATATGTGATAGAACCAGGTTCCCCTGTTAAACCAGTCGAATTCGTTTAAAAATCGTCACCCTCAATGGTCAGCAATCTTCATTAAAAAATCAGATTTTCGCACTCGACCTTCGAAGGATAAATTTAATTAAGATTTTTAAGTGAGAATGTTATCAGCAGGTTTTCCATTCGAAGTTCAATTCTCATTTATTTTTTAGGCAAACACAGTCATCTCTCTAGCTTTCGAAAATATGAATCAACACAATTCACAGATGCTATGGCTAAGTTAAGTAGGCAATGCCCTTTACTGTGTCTCGGGATTTCGCCCGGCTTTGGTTCATCCTCTCCCCCGAATTTGAATATTCTGCTTGGCAACGCAGGATAAATGTAAACAAACCGAATAGCAGAACGTGCTGCCAGGAACTTCTTTAATTAACATTAATTTAATTTAATTTATTTGAATAAATCCTAATTTTATTTAAGGAACAATTCATTTTATTATTTAATTTAATAAACATCCCTTTAATTTAATGAACTCAATTTTACCAAATTCCATGCAATATTTACGATGGCGGCCATCATGGCAAAATATAGTGGATCATAATCACGCAGTTCTTTTAATCGTTGGTAGTGATTCAAAAACAATTTCCTATTATCTCTTGTTAAATGGTGTGTTTGCACGTTTGAGCCTTACCATCAGTAACACAAAATTCGTTACGTTGATTTTAAACTCTTTTTTTACATTACCGCCAGAGATGACAATGTCCTTTAAATAATAAGAGAGTTAAATAGAGAGTGGAAAAAGACAAAATAAATTACCCGCCATTCAGTCTATTTTGCCCCAGATGGTGATCCGTTTTGCCCCAAACATGGGGCAAAAGGTGCAAAAAACATTGCCTGATATTTCTCAACATCATATCATTGCATGAATTATCACCTTGCTATCGTTACTAACAGAGATAGTCATTTGAACAGCTTTCAAGATTATCTAGTGGCTGACTTTCTGGGACAAATAATCAACGTCCCAACGTCCCAAAATTCAATAATCAAATCAACCAAGAACTGTTAGGGTGTCCGTCTTTCCCCGCTTTCCCTACTTATATTGATCGCAAATTGCGGCGTCATATTTCCACCATGAAGAAACGGGGCAGGTTGGATCAGCAAAGCCGTGGCAGGATACAATGTTTGTTTTGAATGTCAAAAATAAACATCATTAATAAAATGAATGCTGTGCGTTGTCTCATATAACAGCTCATATGCTGCAACATATAATATAAAGAAACTATAATAGAACTGATATAAGTTATGTATAACTAAGTTAACAACAACACTTATTTTCACTCCCAGCGAGTGTTTGCAATTTCCAGACAGTACACGTTGTAACCTATACCAAAAGTAACCTGCAAAATCAGCTTGCCCCGGGACCAGGGAAGCTTGTTGCGTAGGCAATTTCAACTGGCCTGCTAATGTTTCATTTGTTAAGCTATAATAAAATGTATTCGCACTTTTTGTTCCGGAAAGACACATCATTGTTGCAGGTCATGTCCGTTCAAGCCTGTGTATCATAGTTTGGCTGCAATATAATCTTAAGCAAAAATTTGATTCAACAAGCATGATCCTCTATGATGTCTCCCCTATGATCCCGGTCGTAAAATGGAAACGAGATCCTGTTGCGTCTTTTTGAGAGCGGTTACAAGACTGCAGTTAGCGGGTATTTGAGTATGAACAAGTTCATATGGCGCCCGTTCCTGTAGCTCCGTTGGGAGAACGCTGGGCTTCTGACCCAACGACTTGTGAGAGCCCGGGTTGGAGTTGCCTCGGCTTTCGCTATTTGCTTCTGAGATGACTTGAGGTTGGTGGCAGCGTCTGCACTCAAGGTCAGATGACGTCAGTGAGCGGACGGACAGTGTTCAGGTATTTCGGGCACGTGCAACATCCGTCTCTAAATTCTGCCGGCTACCCGGCATTGCCCTATTGGACGGTACGAGTCAGGAAAAGCTCTACTTGGTGCGGTTTTTGACCTCGCAAATCTGTCCATTTAAAATATTCGGACTAATGTTACGAGGAGTGTGGAGTAGAGTGTAAACGTGGAGTCTTAATTTAGCATAAGTGCAGTGGAGTGTAGTAAGTCCATAAACAAATTACAAATATCCACACTTTAAGTATCTAGGTACAACAAGTTACCGCTGGCGTGACGATGGCAGTTTAAGAACCAGCATGCTTCAAGTTTAGGGGTCGCTAATTGGCACACTTCCCTTACTCGTTACGATCTAAAGTAATAAAATGCCTCGAAGACGATATGCGATAATGCACGCAACTGATGCTGACTTCCCTCGACGTTTTAATCAATGATGATGATTGACGTTTAAGCACTTCAGTATTGACGGCTGTGTCACACCCAAAATGAAAGTTGGATTAATCATATGTTGTTTGTCGTATAGGTATTAGTTATGTCTTCACCCATAAATATTATCCATTTGTTCACCCATTGTTCGTATGCACTCCGTGTGTCGGTGAGCTTTCCTTTTCAAAACCCAGCATATCTTTCCGCGTTAGTCCTTGGAGAAAAGACTGAAGGGCGTTATTTAGAATGAGATGTATTCGAATTATGCTTTTACACAAATAGTACAACACATACATTTGAAAAATAAATATAACATGCGAATCAGGAATAATGTGGTTATACATAAATGTCATGTGCCTGGAGCATGAAGCTTGCCCGAAGCAAATACGAGCACCAGCACACATAATATACCTCCGCTAAAGTAATAGCAGTCTTAGAGCATTATTTTTCCACGGCTGCACACTTCGCGTCACAGTTTTGTACATCGGGTGTCTCTGGGTTATCGGCTAGCCAGCAAAGTATAATTATATAACACACGGGAAAGAACAGCGGTCTGGCCACCTACGAGCGTGAGCGAACACAGAACCGACCAGTCCACCGCCTGTCGCCACCTAGTTGAAATCAAACTTCTCCAGCGAGTTGAGGAGCGTCTGCCACGCCGAATCGAGCATCCGCGCGTCGACCTTATCGACCTTGGAGATGACCTGCTGCGTCAGGTCTTTGATGAAAGGGATCTTCAGGCTGAACAGCTTCAGCACCAGCGCCACGCCGATCAGCACCAGGCCGGCCACGCCCGCCACCGCCACGACGTAGATGATGCCGGTGATGATGTCGGTCGCAGACGGCAGCACCAGGCCGCTCACCAGCTTGTCGACGCTGAACTTGCTGGGCATCGGCTGGTACGGGTACGGCTGGGCGCCGTACTGCTGGTAGGAGGGATCGTAGCTGGCATAGCTGGAGTCGCGGTTCTCCGGCTTCGGCTGCCCCTGAGCAACCGCCGCTCCCACCAGAACAGCCGTCAGGATGAAGAGGCGCATCATTGTGGAGGGTCTGCCGGAGACAGGAGCAAATGTTATGACGATGACAGGACTCACGATGACCGGAATTAAACACGCACATACATCAACAACAATAACTTGCACAACAACTTGTAAGTTGTTGTATATTTGTTCAATTTTATGAAATTGTCATAGTATGAATGCATAACTGAGTCTATTGCTCAGTGCATACTGCAGGAAAGCTGCAAGCAGTGGCGGATCCAGGGGGGGGGGGGGCAACGGGCCCAAAGTCAGACATCGGGGGGCAAAAATGCGGTTTGGCCCCCCTTTCAAAACAGAACTCCACCTTACTATAGGTATATCGCACAATCAGCATTGCCACCATGTCCGTTTGGCCCTTTTTGGCCCCTCCCTTTTAAAATGGCTGCATACGCTACTGGATGTTATTAAAAGATTCCAAGCCATGTGATATTGCATCATTACATCTGCTGCTGTGTTGTTCTCACCTAAGTGTCGGTGATTTCAGCAGAGTCAGAGTGCTGCTGTCGGAGGAGGAGGGCTGTGTGACCGAAGACGAGCGGGTATCAGCCAACACTGAACAGAAGACGGGCCTCGGCTCGCCTCTGAAACATCCTCTCGCCTGTGGCGCATTTCCGTTGAGCTGGCTCCGCCCCTTTGCTGTCCGATTATCGAGGCAAGATCAGACCGGGTAACTTCCAAGAGCGAATGCCAGGAACCTCTCCTCGCTAACCCGAACTGTGGAATGGCGCACCCCCTCAGGTGATCGCCGACATGCGGGAACTTCCCGTCGCCATAGCAACGACTGCCGGGGTGGAGCCACAGTCGGATCGTTGCTCGCCGCGTGAAGAGCTCAGCCACTTCCGTCATTTGTGATCTTGGCCGTAAGGTAACAGCAGCAAAGATATGGTGAGGATAATTGTTCAACTTTGCACACTAGGATGCAGGGGTGTAGTTTCGCATTCAGTTGGGTGAGCTTGGGCTCCCTCAACTTGGGCTTGAGCCCCCCCCCCCCAACTTTAGCGAGACAGTGGCTCAAGTCCGGGGATAAATTCGTCTCCTTTAATATTTTGATGGTACTTTGAGCGATTTTCCCAATCTCAGCCCACTCAACTTGTTTGGAGAAGCTACACCCCTGGATGATATAGGATGATATAGGAAGCTACACTAGGATGATATATTTTAGTGAGAAAGTATATCAAACAACAACGTTATATCTTACATTAATCAATATACAAACAAAATATTAACTCATTTGATGGCGACTTCCATTTAGACATTAAACAAGTTGCTTTCCACTCGACTGCCTGGAACGTTTTGACGAGCCTTTTAGCAAAACGAAACTTTCTCCTCACTTGGCATTGTTCTTAAATGAGAAAACGCGTAGTTCATGTGAAATACTTATATTTTATAATCATTTAATCCGTTTTGAAGGGCATCATTTGATCGTCATAATGACGAACCTGAAACATGTTATTCATTAGGTTAAATGATATGATCCGTGCTAGGCCCATAAGGAACACCCTGACTAGAAATAAAATGGAATGTATTCAAACGAAGAACTCGGAGGGGTAATACGAATTTCGTCGAGAGTATCTTGATTCTGAGATTTGAAACTCGCTTGGAACTTGAAAACTTGAAACTTTAATATGAGTCGCTTGTACTGTGTGTGTGTTTGGTGTCTGACTGTACTGACAGGAATCTAATGTGCCGTTTTCGCAGATGGCGATTCGGGGAGTTGTCCTGCTGGTGGTCCTGAGTCTGGCCGCCGCTGATAAGGCCGCATCGTTCAGCGGCAGCTACACAGCGCCGGAGCCGACCCCTCCCGTGTACCAGGTGAGTACCAGCAAACAAGGCATACCCCGCCCACAAGAGATGGTTTTACACTGCGGTTACCGTTACAAAGTACAGGACTTTGGAATATGGATTGGTGGGAGTGACAAAACGCTTTTTAATTGCGATATAGCCTTATAATAATGTGAAAGAATGACACTCATACGAGGGTTAGAAACTACTAGTTCATGTATGTGTGCTAGTGTGCTTTTTTGATCATGCGTGCGTTTGTGCGCACGTGACTGCTTGCACTCATGTGACGTTTATTGGAATTACGTAGGCATGTATAAAATCTCACGGAATTTTGACTGGGTATTGAATATCTAGTGAACATGCAATAACTAAATCTGATAACGAAAGTCACCAGATTTAGCTGTACAAATAGTTTTATCAGTTCTCGATATTATCATATCAGTTCACGGGAACGTGCTCTTTTATCCACAGCCTTCAGCGGCGGAGTACCCTGCCCCGCAATACGAGGCTCCGGTGCCGCAGTATGGAGCCCCCGTTGCCCCGCAGCCGCCACCGAAGGTGAAGTACATCCAGCCCCACGCCGGATACGACAGCTACGACCACGGAACAACGTCCCTCTTCCAGAAAGGTACGTCTAAATCGTGTATCGCTCAAGTTGTTTCTCAGCTGTGAAGAATATGTGACAGTGACTGACGCTTAAAGGGATATTCACCTTCGACATGCCATGGTGCCTTCACCGTGCCACGACATGGTGCTTTGGACTGTGATGACAGTTTTAGGCACACCAAATACAATGTGATTCTACTGAACCTTTAATGTAACGCGTATGGCGTTGCATGGAAAGAAGCGAGTTTGAAAAAAAATCCACCGCACCCTCCATCCCTGGTAGTTGAAAATGTGTTGGGGCCCCTCCCTGAGCGAACTCCTGGCTACGTGCCTAAGGCATAGGGCCTGATTTTTGTGTGACATGAAACGCTAAGTTTCAGGGCGCTAAAAGTATGTAACCTTTGCAAAAAGTTACATAGGCTTCAGAGAAGCACGTTAACGCTTCAATAATGGCTCAGTGACACTCAAGCACATTAAAGGGAGATACTGACCTTTTTAACGAGCTTCTCCAACCCCCTGTATGGTATGACAATACATAATGGAATATACATATAATATAGAAAACGTTTCCTTCACAAGAAGCTTGAAATTTTGATAAAGGAACAAGTATTTGTTCGATTTTACGGTACCGCCCATTCGGCCTAGGCCCATGTCCCTATAGCCACTGTTTTGGAGGAAGGAAAACTGGCGCTTTTGATACTTTTACGAACGATGCCAGACGGACGGGCTGTTATATACCGTGACAGGTAATTTGGAAGTTACAAATGTCCCAAGCGCGCCAAGGAAGATAACAAAGGTGCTAATATGAGAATGCGAAATTTTACTGAGTGCCTGCCCGAATCACCTAAATAAACTTCGAAATATTCACATCGAGGTCCAGGCACCTGACATATTTTTAGAGAATACAAAATTGCAATCATCATTCTGCGCTAATGTTTATGCATCATCGTTTTTGGTAGTTCTCGTGTTTCAAAATATCGCTATATCAACCGTTTGTTAGTTCAGTACGGCATCTTTGAACAAGGCTAATAAATGTTAAAATGAGTGGATATGGGAAGCAATCAACTAAAAATATGTATATCAAATGCTGTTTTCAGAAAATGAAATGAGTTGGAAGGATATTTATTATTTTATTCACATAATTGAATGCTTCAGAAGCGTCGTAAACACTTACAAAATAACAAATATTTTGGCTGCGAAATCAGTGGGAATTCAAATCATGTCAAGCACTTGGCGAGTAGGTACCTACCGTCAAAATAAAGATGGAACGCTTGCCAACTTTGACAAAAAATATTTGTTGATAAGTGCTGTTGTACTTACCAAAAATGTGAGAAATTTACAATATAACTTTACCCCGAGTTACCATTTCAACTATTGACTACTTGTTTATGGTAAAACGCTTCAATAATGCCTCAGAGACGCTCAAAGGCATTCGATTCACTGAGTAGCGCTGGGCGTTAACACTAAAAGCACTTATTCGGTGATGAAGAACGACATCAAGCAATCTTAGATTTGTCTCCGTTGATCTCAGTTTCTTCAATTTGACCCCAGTGGTAAGGGTTCCGCATGACCTCTCTGTGAGCTGAACTATGACCTCGGTCGCCGTCGGATCTCTAACTGACCTCTGGTCGCTCCTGTCTGACCGTCTGACCCAGGCTGACCTCTGGTCGCTCCTGTCTGACCGTCTGACCCAGGCTGACCTCTGGTCGCTCCTGTCTGACCGTCTGATCCCGGCTGACCTCTGGTCGCTCCTGTCTGACCGTCTGACCCAGGCTGACCTCTGGTCGCTCCTGTCTGACCGTCCCACTCAGGCTGACCTGACTCTGATGCCGCAGGTGGCACCTCGTTCGTGGGCAAGTTCGGCTTCGGCTGGGTCACCACGGGACTGCTGGTGGCCGGCATGGTGATCATGTTGGCCATCGTCGGCGTGGTGACGGTGCCGAGCCTGCCGTTCACCTCCGACATCATGCCCTCGGTGACGGGACTCTTCAAGGCGCGCCACCTGGAGTCGGCGCGCAGCCTCGCCAGTGGCCTGCTCGGCGAGCTGGCCTCCTCCGACGTGGCCGACGCCGTCAACTACGTTGAGACCGCCATCGAGCGCGCCCGCAGCTTCATTGCCGACTTCGCGGAGTGAAGACCTGGCCCAGTGACACCAGTGAAGCCTGGCAACAGTGACGCGAGGCAGCAGTTCGCAGCTGAGCGCTCATCTACGCCGACACGCGAAGCAGTGACGCGAGGACGGTTACATCCAGCAATGGCGGCCAACAGCGACGGCTGCGGTGACGCCCATCTGTGGGGGAATAATGCGTGAAATGATCTCGAAAAACCGGGTCTGGAAGTTTGTGTGAATTTTTTAGTGCTAGGCGTTTGACGTATTTATTCGTTCTTTTGGGCATTCCACGCTATTTTATGAATGACCATGCACGTGTAGTTCCGTCACTTAGATATCATGTTAAGGAATGGATCTCATGCTAGTTCAAGTAAGGAGAAATGATTCTCTTTCTCACTTACACGAGAAAAAAAATTATTATTCTGAGCTACGATCAGTGTGAGCAGTCAGCTCACAGTTCCAGGGACATTCCTGTTGCCGATACAACTAACCTACACTGCATCGCAACTTACCCGTCCCAGGCTGTATGTACTATGTACAACGGGTGTGAAGTCCTGTGATCAATATATAATGAACATGACCGAAGCATTTGTTTACGACAATATTGTGACTTGTTGGCCAAAACACTCAGTCGGAAGTCTACCATCTCGGACGGAGGTTATTCATGAATTACGCTAAGTCAATTATTAAGCCATTGATTCTATTTCTGGTTTGGGTGGAAGTGCAGGTGGCGCATAATTGGACAGTGGGTTGGGAGGGCATGCAAACATGAACATTGAGCGTAAGAAGTCGCAAAACTTAAAACACAAAACCGCTAAAAATCACCGAATTTGACACATGCTAATTGTAATTCACGCTCAAATGCTTATTCATTGTATAAAACAATAATAAAATCGACGTGCACTTTTCAATGTTGTCACTATACACCTTCGGCGTGACGCACCAATCTCAAGCGCATCTGGAGAAGGAAATACGAATTTGCTTCTATGCCAGGAAATTGGCCCTCCCTGTAAGTTTATGTCCTTTAAGCGTCGTATTAGTATTTGTTTTCAGTGTCGATCGATTATCTACACCTCATATTTCTTCATTTACCGTCCGATTTGCTCGCAGAAGGCCTCAAACAACGTTTTATCACGTTGTCTTAATTCCCGGTAAAAAAAACTCGATGCGGAGGCAATGGTCAAGGTCACAGGGACAAAAACGTCATAACGTATTTAAGGTCACAGGAACAAAAACGTCAAAAACATGTTTTTTTAGACAGTGTACACTCCTATTTTTCGCATACTGTTCAATTTGCTCGCAAAATACCGCTTTTAAACGTTCCGCTTTTACAGCATCCTGCGTCAGGTTCAAGAGAACTCGACTCTGAGTCAAGGTCGCACAGCGGCGTCAAAAACGTGATTTTTGAGCCGATGTACTTGCCTGATGTTTTCATTTACGGTTTTATTTGCTCGAAAGAGTTCTGAACGACGTGTCAGCTTACATCACCATCAAGAAAACTGAACATAGAGTTCAAAGGTCAAGGCCACGGAGTGAAAGGCGATATAGGCGATAAAGGCGGTATAGTGTACCCTCTCATTTTACGTTTACCGTCTGATGCGCTTACTGATGTGCTTGCTGGTCGTCTGATGTGCCTCAAACAACATGTCATCACGTCAGATTGCATCCTGATCAAGACATCTTCACCCAGAGGTTAAAGGTCAAGGTCACGGAGAGAAAAACGATTTTTTTTTAAAAAACAGGTGTTGGTTCGTATGCACCTACCATCGGATTTCTCGTTTACTTTCCGAATTGCTCGCGAGAGCCTCAAACAACGCACCATCACGACAGCTTGCGTCACAATATACACAAAATGACACAGAGGTCAAAAGTCAAGGTCACAGGGGCAAAAACGAGACTTTAAGACGGTGCACCATCTCATTTTTTCGTTTACCGTCTGATTTGCTCGCAAAAGGCCTCATATGACGTGCCATCTCACCAGCTTGCGTCACGATGAAAACAACTTTACCCAGTGGTTAATGGTCAAGGTCATAGAGGCGAAAACGTAAAAACGTGATCTTTAAGCAGGGTAACCACTCATCTTTTCCGTTTACCATTTAACTTGCTCGTCAGAAGCCAGTTTTTAAAGCCAGTTAGCCAGCCAGTTAAAACGTTTGAGTTTTATCAGGCCAGCTTGCGCCACGATACAGACAACTTGATCCAGAGGTTATAAGTCAGGTTAACGGAGACAAAACGTCAAAACGTGTTTTTTTTTGCCACCATGGCCTTGACCTTTGATCTCTGGATCGAATAGTCTTGATCGTGACGCAGGTTGGCGTAATGACACCTTATGACTTTTTGTGAATAAATCGGATGGTAAACTTAAAAAATTGGATGGCAAAACTGGCTAAAAATATAACTTTTACTGTTTTTGTCTCCTTGACCTTGACCTTTCCCCTCTGGATGAGGTTGTTTTCATCGTGACGCAAGCTGTCGTGATGACACGTTGTTTGAGATCTTTTGCGAGCACATCGAACAGTAAACGAAACAATGAGAGAGCATGTGCACCGGCTTACAAATCACGTTTTTTCTATGAATTTGACCTTTGGCCTCTTTCGAATATGGCGCTAGCTTGATGGACATTGTATGTTTTCTTTTTATCCATTGTGTACCAATCATTGTAAATGAGTGGGTTTGTGTCTACAATGCCATAAGGCAACATTACGTAGGTAGGTATACCTACCTAAACCTATTCCTCCCCTGCTTTTTTGTACTTGGAGACCCGGACCGCGTTAGCTACGTTGTTGTTTTCTTCTGTAACCAAGTAACCTTTCCATTCATTATATTCATTCTTTCATCCATTTTCAATCATTCTTCCTTTCTTTCTCCATTCAATATTCATTTAGCCTCCGTTCAGTCTCTTGATTCATTCACTGCTCTTTTAATTCTTATTAGAACTAATAGTGAGTAGGTGGTACCTAGGTTCTATGCATCTAAATGCACGTTCGATCGAGCTTGTTCTTGAATTTGTTTGCGGATTCGACCTAACTGTTCCAGTAGTTTGATTCAGGGAGCTCTGTTCCCAAAAAGAAAAACAATATCATCCCAAGAACCTTGCCTCTGATTGACCGTCAACTGTATTAGGATGATTGTAACGTCGACCTTTGAAAATGATACGGGATCACATCTCATGTGGTTCTCCGTTTTCTGAGTTCAATGCTACTTTTTAATTAATAATGATGTATATTTATATTTGGGTGTTGCACAAGCTATCTTAAGTTAACCATGCGCTACCGCCGCGGGACGTCAATAAGGTCGTTTGACCCGTGCAACCCGAGGGGATGAGCGACCGTGCTATTCGCGCGGCCAATGTCGCCGTACCTAAACGCGGTTCATTGCCGGGCAGACGGTCGGTCGGCAGGCACGCGGTGCTGAAACAAAGTGATAGAATACCAAAAAAATGATTGAATTAGACCCCCGATCTATAGTCACTTATCGTAGGTCTCAGCAAAAATTACGGGTAAAAGTGATCCTACGCAAAGCGAATGCAAATTGGTCACGTGCGAGGAGTAACACCATGGATGAAGAGTATAGGTAGGAATCACGGCTCATTTCACGAACACCTAGCTCAGGGTGGGTTCACACTACCTGACTCGAGCAACACAAGGGATTTGAATGACACGACACCAACCGTTAGCAATTGGTGACGGATGTATAATACATTTTTGCACGTGCTAAGTGAAAAATTTAAGCAGCCCTCATTTACCACACATTGTTTGCGTCGTGTCGTGATCGTGTTGCCTGTGTCGCTGGAGAAGTGTGGTGGAAATCGACCCTAAACTGCAGCTAGTATAACTGGCTGCTGCAGCTTTTTCGTGTTGTTAAATGACAGATACCATGCAAGATCGGTGAAGTTATTTGTACTATCTGAAAATACAGGTGTTATACCAAATACTACTGAACCTGTCGCGCAATGTAACGTATTATCAATGTCCCGAGCGCTAATCATACGGTGGCAACTAGCTGCGGCTTTTGGCCATGCAGTGTGGTCCAGTGGCGGCGGAAGGTAAATTAGGACAGGGGGGCAAGCAAAATCGGGGCGTCCCTTACTGATAGACGCCCCCCCAAAACAAAAACGATTTATTGCAGTTGTTTCCTTGAGGCGCCCCTCGCTTGACACAGTGGACCACCAGAGCGCCCTGCACTAGGGTGTCTTCCAGACCAGTTCACGGGGGCGCCCCTGACCAGGTCACCTCCCAGACTACCAGCGGTGCCCTTGGCCTAGGCCCCTTCCAGACCGCCAGGAGCGCCACTGACTAAGCCACCTCTAAGAACTCAAGGGGCGCCCCTGCCAAGGCTATCTGAAAGACCATTAGGGCGCCCCAATTACTAGGGAGCCTCCCAGCTCATGAGGGGCGCTCCTAGTAAGGGGCGCCCTTATAAGATCACCAGGAACGCCATTGACCACGTTGTCTCTCAAAATACCGGAGGCGCCCTGTACCAGACCAACGCCCACACTAGGTACTAGGAGCGCCCCTGGCCAAATCACCTCCCAGACCACAACGACGGCCCTTACAAGGGATTAGGGCGCTTTCCAGATCACCAGTGACGCCTCTGGCCATGACGCCTTTTAGACCCTTGCCAGGCCACCAAG
>JARFNZ010185105.1:0-15954 GCA_031763405.1 Balanus nubilus
TGGGCCGGACAGGTGGAACGGCGTGGGCTGGACAGGTGGAACGGCGTGGGCCGGACAGGTGGAACGGCGTGGGCTGGACAGGTGGAACGGCGTGGGCCGGACAGGTGGAACGGCGTGGGCTGGACAGGTGGAACGGCGTGGGCCGGACAGGTGGAACGGCGTGGGCTGGACAGGTGGAACGGCGTGGGCCGGACAGGTGGAACGGCGTGGGCTGGGTAAAGGAACGAAGTGGGCTGGGTAAAGGAACGAAGTGGGCTGGACAGGTTAAACGTCGTGGTCTGGACAGGTGGAACGGCGTGGGCTGGACAGGTGGAACGGCGTGGGCTGGGTAAAGGAACGAAGTGGGCTGGGTAAAGGAACAAAGTGGGCTGGGTAAGCGGAACGGTGTGGGCTGGTCAGGTGGAACGGCGTGGAATGGGGAAATGGGACGGCTGCCCTCTACTTCAACTGTGGTGTTTCTCCTGTCTACCTGAAACGTAGAGGCTCACAGCTTGCGTCCCTATTTTCTTTCTCCCTAGGTACGTTATTGTTAAGCGAAGCCCATTTGTCGTTCAAACAACCCGGAAACGACATTACTTGATTTCACTTGCATACTTTCATTTCATCTCTGCTGGTTATTTTCGTGTTAGGACATTGGGTCTGGAAGAAAACGGGCCTTGTCGGTGGGGCGGCCATTATCTTTATGTCGCGCCACTGAGGGAGCGGCGGTGCCTATGTGGTCTGCAGTAGGTCTCAGCGGTGTAGTTTCAACCCACCGCTATTCTCTCTCTCTCTCTCTCTCCTGATACGAAAACAATGGCCTGCCCGTATTCTTCAACAAGTGTTTTTGTGTTATTGCTTTGTCCAACAAATTTCCTCGACATTTACAGTCAATATGTTTAACGGCTGTTCCTGGTGGCTTGTTCTCTTAAATTACTTACTTGTTGAAGCATTTACCCACGGTAACATCGACTTCAAGATATATGTATGTAACTCCACCGCTGCACGGAACAATAAGCCTGAGCGCAGCGGCTGCACCGGGCGGGCTTCCTCCTTTCGTCGCCGTAGATCACGCGGCGGCGCCGGGTGCCGAGGACGTCCGTACGTCTGGCGGTCGGTGGGGCCGGCCGGGCCGGCTGGGATGCTGCCGTGTGGGTTACAGAGGTGTCTGGCGGCCAGGCCCGGCTGATGGCTGTCTCGGCTGGCGGCCTGATCAGCATGGGGCGTCGGACGGCGCCCGCCACCGCCGCCGCTGCTGCCAGCCAGCCGCTTTGATGTTGCATGTCGGTTCCAGGCGGGCGGCAGCGCCGCGGGTCGGCGGTGACGGTACGACCCGGGCGGCGGCGGCGGTCCGACCCCGGTGGTGGCCGACCGGCCGACCCCAGCGGACACCTGAGCCTCGAGCTGCCGGCGGCCCTCTCCGTACCCTCCCCTGCTGACGTCATCACCAAACACACGGGTGGTCCTCGAGTGACGCCCGAGCTGACGGTGCCCCAATTAGTTTAATCGATAGGACATAAGGTGGTGGCGGCACACTTAGTCGTTTTCATGGGTATCATTTTCGGGTACTGATATGGGGCAACAGGACCAGGCAGCCTCCGAAAATGACCCATAGTTGGTCGAAACTTGTCACAATCCTTCGCTCAAAAACTTAAGCAACTTTTATTCAGTTTTAATCAGTTTTTGGTGCTTGGGAAAGTTCAATTATGTAATTAAACATCTCAAACTTTCTAGGACTTGGCTCCAAAACCTTTGTTTGCTGTTCTGTTTTTAACCAGTGTCTCTGAGTGGCAGCGTGTGCTGTGGCCAGCTAGCTATTAAGCCTGTCTGACATTGGGGAGGGGTGTAGACCGGTGTGTTGTCGCAGCAGAGCGGGGGGTTGTCGGAGTGGTTCAGTGTATACTGGCACTGCCTCGCGGGGTAGGCGTCACCAGTTGCGCTGTTGAGGGCGCCGGGAGGAGACAGCGGCACCACATCCAGCCGTCGGCCGATAGTGACCTGTCCTCCCCGGCTGCCACCCGGCTATTTTCCCGACATCGGTCCCCATCTGCAGCCCGTGTTTTTTGTTTGTGTTGGGGGTGGCGGTATGCGGCGCGTGGCGCAGTCTGTCCAATTTGGCACCATCCAGCCGCCGCGGGGCGCCAGCCTGGAATGGCGGGCGGAGTTTACACAGTGCCAGCGGCGGCGCTGCTGAAAAAGTATCTCACCGATCGTGATTGTGTGATCTGTCTGTCGCTATGAATCGATCACATTTTTCACCGGCTGAGTCAGCGCCCCAGGTCTCCAGTGGACCTCCACCAGGCATTTAAAACATCCCGCAAATACAACCGGCGAGCCCAGCAGGTGACCAGTCCACCCAATTGGAATGGCATTGTGCCGGCAGTCGACAGACGGAACAGGCGGGCTCTCAGTCTGTACCGATGTTAAATATGCCCTGCACCTGACCGTGAGGGGCCGCGTGACGCCGACCCCAGACTCCCGGAGAATCTCGGCCTGTTTTCTCTGGCTGCCGGCCGCTCGGCTGTGTCGTCTTTACAGGGCGGCCGGTCGGCCGGCTGGTGGTGGTTCTTTGTCTGAACGGCAGCGGCTTCCGGCTGGCTGAAACCGATTTTTCTTAGACGATCTGCTTATAGCAGAGACAGGGGGCAGGCCTGTGCTGCATGGTGAGGCCACCGTTCCCGGAAAAGGGAATTATAAGAGACAAATATTTTCAAAAGGTATTTATGGCAGATGTCATATGAACGGCATTCGAATGAAGGTTGGCTCCTCTTAAGAAGTACGCAGGAGATCAGCATCTTGCAAAAGGGAACAAAAACACAAATACATTGCATTAACGCTGGTTAGTCATCTCTTCGACAGATAAATACCTGCAGTTACCTATCAGCTCCTAGATTATCATGATTTGTGTATCACCTCCTATTATCCAAAGCATTTACCAACTGTGTAGTATTTAGTGTCATCAGTTACCACAGCAGAAGTCACAAGTCGGGTCATTACATAATCATGCGTCTCATAGTTAATCATAGCCGCTCGGATTTGGTCCGGGCGGCAGCGGAGTCGGGCCCAGTTTCTCCGGAGCCGACTGACTCGGGTGACTCGCTAGTCGGACAAACGGTAGCAGTCCTCACCTTACGTCGATCGCGGCTATTGGCCGAATTATCGAATTACCTGCGGACCGGTGTGGTCGTTAGTATTCAGTCGCTCCGCCCAGAGCTCATAATTGAGAGAAAATAGCAGTCATCAGGGCGGCCGGCGTTTCTCCCATTTGCGGAAGGCGTTCTTGGAGAGTGAGTTGGACGGCGAGCCCGCCGTCTGCCGGCCGGTGGTCCGTCGGCGCGGCGACCGCCGGTGACCCCCGGTCATGGGGTGGTTAAATCGCCACCGGCTGACCCGTCCCCCGTACTGCCATTTGTCGTCCACCGCAAGAAAGGCCCATTCTTCTGGTACTTTCTCCGGTCGGCGGCGGCGGCCCGGACGCAGGTCACGCGAGGTCAGCCAAGGTCGCGGCGCGCGGCTGTGATTTAATTAGCTGCGGCCGGGGGCGTGTGGCGCGCGTGCGCCGCTGATTAGCGCGCTCAACTGACCCCGCGACCCGACCCGATGGGCGCCAGTTAGGTCCGATCGAGCCAGGAGAGCTTCCAGCGAGGGCGGTAGCCGCCACCGCCGCGCCGATCCGGTGCCGCCGGTGCCGCCGCCCTCGCCACGCAGCGGGAGGCGGCCTCAGGACCCGCTGCCGTGGCTCGGCCGCGGTTTAGTGCGGCCAAACGCCGCAAATAATTAGGGCCGATGAGACGATTTGTGGCGCGGCGGAGGCGGCCGCCGTGGCGCGGCATACAAATGCCCCGGTCTGGTCCGTGCACGAGTCACCGGAGCAGCCGGGAGCTGAGACTAGCCGGGCCGAGCAGCGCCGAGCAGCGCCGAGCAGCGCCGAGCCGACTGGCCGGGCAGACAGACCGGGGAATCGCGGAGCTGGCTCGCGGTTCCTTTTACGAGCGGCTCGGACTTGTTCCCGTCGGCTGCGGGGCCGGCCGGGTCGGCAGGCACGCGGTCTGTCGGCGCTCCTCAGTCCGCCCTTTCCCCGGCTGGCCGGCGCGTGCAGGCACGCTGCGTGCCGCGTTGGCGACGCACGGGTCCGCCGCGCCCGGCCTCCACAGGCAGCACCATCATCTTCATTAGCAGCCGGTAATCTCGGCCAATCTGGCGTGATTTGTTCGCCGGTTGCGCCGGTCACGAGCGATGGATGCAAACCGGGGCGGTTGGTCAGCCGCCGGGTGCCGACAGCCGCCACCGGGGGTGGGAACGAACGGGGACCGATTCCCGGTAGGACGTCTGAGAGGGAGCAGAGTAACGATCCATCAAAGCCCGATCACCCACGATCAGACCGATGGGGAACGTCGGCTGCAGTGTTGCACTGCTGCAATCTTCGTAAGAACTCGTTTTATCGCGCTATCTTGTGTGTCGCATTCCACCGCGAACCAAACGAACACCTCAACTCGACACCGAAAAGGCCGGGCTGCACGCTAATGACTTGGACACACCGAATCTGTTCATCTCATCTCCTCATCTCCTCGACTCGACGTTCCAAGAAGCTTGGCGAGCGGTTCCGAGGCAGACCAGACGGCCAGCCGGTCGTGGCGGGATTCCAGGGCAGTAGACTACTGGTCACATACCTCGGCGGGCTGCACCCGTTCGAGACAGGGCTCGAACGTGGGACATTTGTCAAATTCCTGTTCCTGGCCCAATACATAACTCATGCGTGTTAGATTCTGAAAGAAACATGACATGTATTCCGCCACATCTCACAGAGAAAGGGCGTGTGTGATGTAACTTTGGAGGTCTCCATCAAAAAGACATCAGAATAAAAAGATGACACTTTTATTACTTTTTTTCAGTAGAGTGCCATCTAGTGTTGCTAGGTGGACCGGCGTCACGGGCTGATCATATCACTGTTACAGTTGAGGCCGGCATGGCCCGTCCCTAGTCTCAAATTACTGTATAGTGTAAACCCGAGTCTGGGGACCTGCATGTCTGGAGGGTCTGCAGGTCTGACGGGACACATCAGCAGCAGCGGCTGATGACCGGTCAGCGGCCGGTGCCAGCCAGTCAGCCGGCCGGCCCGCTCCTCCCACCGCGCTCCTGGCCAGCTGCTGAGGCCGCCTCTCACCTTATTTGGCCGGTCTGACTTCAGACGGCAGCCGGGAAGATCTGACTATGGATTTGGTGCTGGTGTATGATGGCAGTGGCAGCGTTCAGCACCAACGTATGGTTCCACCGAATGCTGAGTGAGGTACCAGGGTGGTTGACCGCCCTGATACCTCACTCAGCTTTCCCACTCTGTGTCTTCTTCGTATCATCAATCGTTTATCCGTTTGGACACTTGCATTACTATGCATTTCAATACTTCGGTTCGAAAGTTTGGCACCTTTTGTTTGGCACCGACTCTTTATCGAAAAAGGGCTTGTTCCCGGGTTAATCGTCGGCCGTTGACATTAAATTAACACTTAAAAGAGAAACATTATGTTATTAAATTTAGTCAAAACGTTTTTATCGAACGGATTTGAGAGGTAAGAACCCGAACTAGGGAGAGCTTGTTGCGCAAGTCCTGACCCCTGCCGTCCGATCGGGCAATCCGGGAAGCCGGGAAAATTTAGAGACGAAAGTTGTACGTGCCCGAACGTTTTACCTGCACATGACCACCCCTCCCCCCTTATACTGGCGTCAGCTGACCTTGTGTGCGGCCGCTGCTACCGGTTGCAGGCCATCCCAGTCAGGAGAAAATAGCGAGCCCCGAAGCGACTCGAACTCGGTTTCTCACCACCGGGCGGCTCAGAACCTCAGCGCTCTCCCTTCTGGTCTATAGGGACGGGCAAAGTGAGCTCCAAGTGAGCTGTATCTAAATCCTGTACGCGGCTTTGACCGCTAAACCGTCCAGCAAAGCTGACATACATTTTTATTCAGCTTAGTAACAGCTCAGTCACAGTCGGCAACCCAGCTTAGAAACAGCTCAGCCAAAGTACGCAGCCCAGCTTAGAAACAACTCGGTCAAACCCTTCGATCCGGCTTGGTGACAGCTGGGTTTCAGTCCAGTCGATAGCCGCTGTCGTATCGGGCCGTTTTGTAACCGACCTTGGACAAAAACACCGGTCACAAGCACTGGCCCGTTTTTGCCACGAGTATCCGTAGAAAGTGATACCTCGCCAGCAGAGTCGAGCCCGGAAGACGGCTGACAGAGTAATTGTCACCGCAACTTCATGACCTGCAGCGGGAGGGTTACGCCGCCTCGTGCGGTGCTGACTTTACTGGGATCCGGGATCCGGTACTATGCGGATCACAGTGGCATGATCCCTCGGATACTACAGTCGGTACATCAGCAGTCTGGTCCACTCTGGCCTGGCAGTCCCTGCAATCATGCCGCAGTTGATTCCCGAACACCGACAGTCATAGCTAGCCTTATCTGATCGCGTTTACGACCATGATTAATGTCGGCGAGCCATTATGTTTTCACGTAATGAACGTTTCGGCCCGTTTGCAGTGTCTTCTGACATGTGCGGGGATTTGTTTTAATTCGCAGGCGGCACTGTTCGTGCTCGGATTGGTGAATGGGCCCGTTCGTCACAGGTAATCACTGTGTATACGGGCTCGTTCGGCAAGGCTGTTCTCAGACGCGCAGCGGGAGGGTTAAGCCGTCTCGTGCGGTGCCGACTTCGGCGCCTTCACCGGCTTCGCACTTGGCTGCCATGTTGTCACTGGACACTCAGAACGTCGTCTCACTTTTGCCGAGCCCGTTTGCATTGTTGCAATGTGCCTGTCATGCCTGTTGATGTCACTTAGCCGGGGAACAGTCCAAACAGCTCGGCCGTTTCGTCTGCAGCCCGGTGATGTAGTGTTTGGTCGGCGGGGTTGGGTTAACGTCATGACGTGGGTTAACGTCAAGGTCGTTGTGAATTTGATAAATGGTTAAATTGCCGGGGAATTCCGACTATGTTGATTACGTGAATGAAGAGTGGACACTTAGGTTAACAGATGGCCACTATTGCAGCCCGCTACCGAGCACGTCAAGAGAGATTATCATTTAGACAGTGGCAAACGGTCTGAAGTACTGTGGGAAAGCGGGGCCTGGTCCAAACATACCACTGTGATGCTTCTCGAAAAGACCATGGGAAGTCACGCTGATGACAATGCGGCCTCGACCTTATACAGAGCTCCCGCGTAAAAACGATTGCGTTCGCAGAGTTCCCCGGCTACCGTGGCCCAAATCACAGCGCTCGGCGGGCGCTGAGGGCCAGCAGCTCCAGATTCCAGCTCCATGCGTCCTGCAAGTCAGGCGTTCTGGTGCCGACGCAAACATAGCTTTCACACGCGCGCTCGCACACACATACACGGTTTGAATCCGGCTGGTGCTTTAGAATCGTAGTTGAGCGGACCTAAATACCTAAAAGCCGATGATACGGTGACTCGGACTCGGTTCTGAGTCACCGAGGCACTCTGTGCCCCTCCCCGCCCGCTCGCCACTGACTGACCCATTTCGATCGGCGCCGTGCAAGGTCAGGGGTCAGCACATGACCGGCTCTGGGGCCGCGTATCGGCCGCGCTTTGTCCGCGGCTGTCAGCCGACAAAATTGGCGCCCGGGCCGCCAGCCGCGCCACGCCGCGCCGCCGAATCTGGAGCGCGGCGTGCTGTATGCGCCGCGCCGTAATCGGCCCACCATTGAGCGGCATGGCGAGCGGCCGGTGTCGAGGAGGAGGGGGGGGGGGGTCAGGGGTCGCCGGTCAGCCCTGATGGGGTACGGCCCGTGCATACTGCAGCAGCTACCGTGTCGTGAGGCCGCGGGCTGGCGTCACCAGGCATTAGTCAACGGGCCCGGTCGGACAGGGCTCGGCCGACGGGAGGCGGCACCCCGCCGCTCCGGCCGCCGCCGGCCCGGCACGTCCGCGCCGACATTGCCGCACCAAAGCGCCGAGATAGCCGCCACAGCGCCGCAGATCGCCGCGCGGCACGAGCGTTGCTCTCAGTCTAGGCCGAGGACTGACGGCCGACTGTGTCAAAGAGATCGGTTGGCGCCACCAGCGAGTCACATCGGATAATCTGTTGAGCTCAGTGCCGCTTCACTGCTGTTTTCGGCGTCACAATGCAGCTTCGCGGTGTTCGTCTTCACGGGGCATTAGCTGCAGGACTTAATCACGGGTCACTGTGGCCCTGTTGAGTCGTTGATCTCATCCTTGGCCCGAGGCATGGTGGTAATCCTGTAGAACCCTCCGATCTCCTGACCCGTCCCATGGGCCGGATTTGTGTGGCCGGAAACTGGCTCTTGGCCAGGGGGAGCCGTGCCAGCCGTTCCACGTCGACGCCAGGGTTTCGTGAACCGGGTCGTTTCAGCAACGTTTACAAATATAGCGCCACGGCTGAGGCAATACGCCAACTCTGGGGATTTCTTTGTCCCATGCATCACCTCATGCCGCCAGCGAGCCGTGACGCCATCATCTTCTGCATAGTTTGGCGCGAATCCGGTACGAGCTGCATGCTCAAAATCCGCAGCGCAATAATGCACGACGCTGACATCATTTCGGCTCGGGTGACTCATTGTGAAGCTGCTCGTAATCGGGCATCCAGTAGTCTTCGCTATCGGCAGAAAGCAGGAGGTCGCACAATGACCACCAGCGGCTGGCGGCTACCCCTTGCCGTGCCGGTCCAGGTTCTGAGTTCAGCTCAGTCGGCCTCACCTAGGCCGGCCCGGCGATTCACGGCGGGCCGACCACTGGGCCGCGGAGGCCGCCGGCTCCAGCACGCGGCCTTGCACTGATGAGTGTCTCTCCGGCACGAACCGGCCGCCGCAGGCAAGGCAGACGTGAGTCGGAGATGCTCCGCGCTCTCCGGCGGCCGGCGTGGCGTGACCGGTCCGCTGAGCTGAGGTTTTCACAGTCCACTGGGCTGAGGTCTCCACAGTCCACCGAGCTGAGATCTCCACAGTTCGCCGTGCTGAGGTATCCACAGTCCGCCGAGATGAGATCTCCATAGTCCGCCGAGCTGAGGTATCCACAGTCCGCCGAGATGAGATTTCCATAGTCCGCCGAGCTGAGGTATCCACAGTCCGCCGAGATGAGATTTCCATAGTCCGCCGAGCTGAGGTCTCCTCAGTCCACAGTCCACCGAGCTGAGGTCTCCTCAGTCCACCGAGCTGCAGTCTCCCGAAGTCCCCAGTCCGCCGAGCTGAGCTCTCCTCAGTCCACAGTCCACCGAGCTGAGGTCTCCTCAGTCCACAGTCCACCGAGCTAAGGTCTCCATAGTCCGCCGAGCTGAGCTCTCCTCAGTCCACAGTCCACCGAGCTGAGATCTCCCCAGTCCGCCGAGCTGAGATCTCCACAGTCCGCCGAGCTGAGGCCTCCGAGCCCCCGTCCCAGATGGCGCTGCAGTGTCGGCAGGGGTCGGACTGGGTCCCGGGAGTGGGGGACCGGTCTCCCGGGCACGTCCCCGGTGAAACCCACCCGCCCGTCCGACCCGGCCCGGCGCGCTCGGTCGGTCGTGCTCAGATAAAGCTATCGTCGGAGCAGGCCGCTGACGGCCGGCCGCGGCTCGGGCGTCTAACTACGGTCTCGTGAGCCGGCTCGGCTGCTAATGACCGGTATCAGCGCAATGCATCGTTACATGATCCAACAATAATCATTAGCGATTGGCCGGGTGACTGGCATGGGAGCCAGTCCCGGGGTCCTGACCCTGCCAACCTTCAGTGCTCGCCGAGGCTCGGGGACACCGCGTCCCAAGGCGACAGAGCGCGGTGCGGTGTCGGGGAGGGTCGGCTGTCCTCGTTTGTCCGCCCCGATGGGACCCGGTAATGGCGACCGCGACAGAACAATGCGCCTATCTGGCTGGCCCACACTCGAAATCGGCCGGTACAGACGGCGGTTTGATAGCAGGCCGGTCATGCGGGTGGCGGGAAGTCCCGGCCGCAGTAAAAGTTGTGAGATATACACCGATTTCGTAGCATTTGGTATTGATGCCCGAAAAGAATTTGGGACGATTTATGAAAAATGAGTGTGAAAGTATACAAGTATATATATATATATTTTGAGCATCCCAAACCTAACAAGCACCACATCTAACTTTTAACGTAATATACGATCTTCTTTCCTCAAGTCTTGAAATGTGGTAATATTTGTTAATATGGGTTCAATATCACCGTCACGGCGTAAAGCCCCAATATCATAAGATTTGGGTCCGTTTTTTCGCAACAACATGTAGGACCGATCTCCAATTTCAAATTTATGCCACAATTTATTAACTCAGAGCTGCCACCATAAATGACGCCAACACAGGTAGCATTTTAACAGCAGCGGCGGCAGCTGAGGCTGCTGTGAACAGTCGCGCCGCCCGCCGTCTGCCGATCCTCAGAGCGGGCCCGATGCATTGTGTGGCCGGGTGGGGTGATAAGTTGTTTGGCCGATAGAGAACAGAGGCGGACATTAATCAGCGGCCACAGCGCGATTGCTACTGAGCGGGTGATAGCCGCGCGTGGCGAGCTCGGCTGCGCTGCAATAAGCTCATAGCAAGCTGGGCTGGGCTGCATCAAGCACATGTAGCAGGCTGGGTTGGGACACGGCCGCCGCCTAGCAGACAGCGCTCTGGCAGGATTATGAGTACAAATATCGAAACCTTCGAATAAAATGACACAAGTTTTTAGATATATGATAAAAACCGATATTGTTTGCGAAATTCAAGAACGCTGTTATGTGTTATTACCGGAAGTTTTAGAAACACAAGTTTTAGAAACACGATGACCTTTGCTGTATAAGAAGCACGACTTCCACAATGCCTGTCGTGGCACAGTACGTCTGCAGATCAGCGTCAACGCCTCCCACCCTCGCCGGCGTGGACTGGCGTGCCCACTGTTCACGCAATGCCACAGCAGCGCCGAGCCGGCCGGCAAGACAAGGTAGTCACTTCAGTATGCGGCCGGTGCGTCGGCGCAGGGCTATCGCTCAGCGGGGTGGCGCCCTTGTCGCCGTCCGGCATCTCTGTGGCCCGGCTCAGCGGCTGACGTCAGGTGCGCTGCTCCAGTTCATGATTACCACGTCCGTCAGAGCGGCAGCCGGGCTGACGGCTATCGCAGGGCCCGGACGGCCCGCCCCCAGCAGCGCGAACGGCGCGAGCTCGGCCAGGGGCGTGCTTAGACAGCGTACTGCTGGGCGTCAAGTGGTCCTGTAACAGGCGGCGAATTATCACGGTCGAAATCGGCAGTCGCTCAGTTTTATCATCACGAAATGAAATAACGGATAACGAACTGAGCGTCATGCTGTGTAGCCTACTCAATAAGCGTGAATCAGGAGCAGGCCATGGGTGAGAGTATCTAAAGAGAACTATCGCATTTGATACGTGCGTATGAATTTGTGGGGAATTCTGAGAAGAGTTTCTACACTGATGGGCGCTTCCGTTGGTGCTGGCACCCCTGCCGGGCTTCCCTGATTATTTTTGCACATTGATTCCACTAGAAGTACGCTGCAGACCTTCCTGTGTTTTCACGTTCCCCTACGCCCGCCCTGGTTTACCTGTCAGGGTTCGCGACGTTTCACTGTTCCCGGTCCGCTTACTCATGTTGTTTTTCTCTCAGGGTCCGTGGCGGAGAGCTGTTTGAGTTCATCACAGAGAAGGAGCGACTCAGCGAGGCTGAGGCCTCCTTCTTCATCAAGCAGATCCTCAGCGGTCTGGAGCACATGCACTCCAAACGGATCGCCCATCTCGACCTCAAGGTGGGTGTCAGCGAACCCTCCCACTACGTGATGCCAATCCTAGGCCTGAAGATACGTGACGCTATTTTGCGACTCCAAGGTGATACAAATCCTCCACTGAAGGTATGTGACAGCAATCTGGACGCTGCAAGGCTTGTGACATTGCTCAACGTAGCGGAGTGACATTATCTCCCTTGATTAAAGTCCAATAAATCCCGGGCCCGAAGACACGGCGGTCTCCCGCTGCCGAGTCACTGTGGCCGGCGGGCCGGAGCGGCTCCCGGTGTGGTCAGGAAGGATGGCCGAAATATGAAGACCGGAAGGTCCGTTATCGAGCCGTTGCTTGACTCGGTAACACACGTCATGGGTAATAGTTGTGTCGAAACCAGTTAGGTAGTGGCCTTGAACTCATATGACGTCCGTAAATGTAAAATATTCCTTGTTTGCCTGACTGGCGCTGTCTGCATGAAGGGTAAACGGACGATACTTTTACGTCTCCTTGCCCTTTCACGTGCATGCTATATAACCTAAGCCGTGCGACGTGTGTTCTAACCGAACTCGAAGCATTGAAGGAATTACAGCACAAGGCGAATATTTTTGTTGCACTGCAGTAAGTATGATGAACATTCAACTGCGGTAAAGTTGACACATGGACTGCCAACCCAAATCACACACACCTGCCTGTACAGCATGCCGCAGTAGCCCAACAAACGTATGAGGTCATCTAGACCCGACGTAGACGAAGAGACCTTGTGACTTTGGGGGACATCTTATCTCGTCTGTCGCCGTCTGCGGCTATCTTGGCGCGTCTGAAGCGTTCTCGCCGCTGTCTGCCGGCCCTGCGACAGTCTGGCACGGTCTTGCGACAGTCCCGGCGCGGCCCTGCGACAGTCCGACACGGTCCTGTGGCAGTCCCAGCGCGGCCCTGCGACAGTCTGACAAGGTCCTGCGACAGTCCCAGCGCGGCCCTGCGACAGTCTGACAAGGTCCTGCGACAGACCCGGCGCGGCTCTGCGACAGTCCCAGCGCGACCCTGCGACAGTCCCAGCGCGGCCCTGCGACAGTCTGACAAGGTACTGCGACAGTCCCAGCGCGGCCCCGGAGTGCCAGCGCGGCCCATTGTGCCTGCGTCTGACCCGGCCGGCAGCGTGTGGTGACGATGACGACAGCCACCTCTGAGCCGACCGTCCCGCCACTTAACTCGCCTTTGTCCCCGACGCGTGCCCCCGTGACCCAATGACCCCTGCTGATGGCACGCCGCTGAGGACATTCCTGGTGTCTGGGACTGTCGCTGGGGAGGCTGATATGGAGACATTCCTGGGTCCGGAGCCGGCGTTTTTAGACGTTGGAATGATGAGCATAGGGGAAAGCTGACAGTGGTTTCTGGGCAACTTGTTAGCTGATTTGCTGATTCTGGGAACTATAAGAGGGTTATTAAATGAAATGACACCGTAAAATGGGTAGTGTCCTTGATGAAATGAATTTACATCTTTATTAGCCTCGTTAAGATGCGTGAGGCATAAATCACTCGCATCACTATGCAGCGGTGGAAAGGTGTAGCGTTTTGTTAACATCTGTGTTTCTGGTCTCCAGGGATTTTTCATCAAGCTTACTTGCAACCGTCGTTGTCTCTAAATTAGATGTTTTGATATTGACGTGTCTAAAGTCCGACGACAAAACTCGTTACCTGTGAAGACTAGATAAATAAATGGCTGACGTGGCGATTGGCGGTGGGCCGATTTCAGCCTCCACCCTCTCTTCAGGCAGCTCCGGCCGGGCCCGGTCTTACCAGCCCGTCTCGGCGTGCTGCGGGGGCGGTGCTGAGTGTCCCGGGGTCACTCGGGTCACAGGGGCAGCCCGTCTGACCCGGTCGGGGCCCGGGCAGGTACGGAGGGCTCCGGGAGGCGCCGAGGCCGGCCGGCCTGAGTCAGGAGCCGGAGCCAGCCCCGCCCGGGCCGGGCGGCTCGTGAGGCCGGGTCACGACAGGGCTGTGTTCGGGGGCGGGAAGGCAGGGAGGCGGGCTGGGACACGGGAGGCTCGTGAAACACGAGCGGCCGGGGCCTGACCGACCGAGAGGCCCACCGACCCGCGAGTGGCCAGGAATGCGAATGAGCTGCGCTGGACACTAAAGCTGTCATCGGACAATTATTGCCGAGCGGAGCTGTTCATTACGTGATCCGGCCGTCAGGCGCCCAACAAAGCTATGTAGTTAACAGCGGCGTCGGCTCGTAAACCATCGCCTCTCGTCATGGTCCACTGCATCGGACATCTCGGAAGGTCCTGATGAGCGGGAATCGCTGGAGACATCACTTCATCGGCCGGCTTCAACAGCGAAACCCGGCTGGAGTCGTATATGATGCGATCGTTCGTCAGCGAGGAAGATATTACCTCGGTATGTTTCGCAAACATAAGTGACGAGTTGCACCCTGCAGCACGTGTCAGTCTGAATGGAAAGCCCCCAAATCGGGTTACCCATGATTCTGATCCGATCGTTAGCCTGAATTTATGCCGAACCGCATATAGATCCCCACTATCATTTAGTCAGACGGGCATGAAATATCGCTAGCGATAATATTTTACAAGCCAGCCTGCACTCTTTGACTTGTTGATTGAACCTGGTCTCCGAATACCATCAGGCCGACACGAGGAGAAGCCACATTCCGTCTGCTCCTAAACGGAGACGGAATGACGAGCTATCAGCTCACTGCCGCTGCTACGTCCCGGAAGGACACCGGTCTCTACGGCAAGACGAGCGCTGCCTCCGGCCATCCTGCCGGGTCCTCGGTCGTAATCCGGGCCCCGCCGCCAGTCGTGGTGGAGCGGCGGACCAGCGACCGGCGCCATATGTGGCTAGCGGCGGCTTGTCACCGGCGGCGCGACATGTCCGCTGACCCGGTGACCCAGACAGCGCCGCAAGGTCGCACCGGACACCGCCGAGGCCGCTGGCAGACCGACAGGAGTCCCGGACGGCTGGCGCCCGGCACATGTCCAGTGCAATTATACTAACATAGCGTGCTGGATAATTAATTCATAAGAATGGTAGCAAAATGATGGGATAATTGTTTAATTAAGTTAAATGCCACCAATCTGTCATCTGACCAGAGGTCTTCTACAAATAAAAGGATAATAACCATCGTGGCTCCACATCATCAATCTAGAGTTCAGAATAAATAATAATAAAAATATTGGAACATTTGGTCCATGTCAGAGAAAATATGAATATGTCAGGCCCTGCAATGATTAGCCGCCTGACCTACGCCGACGGTGCTGATTCACTTTGACTCAAGAGATTATCACGAACTCTTCATAACAGAGTTACCGAACCCTCTATCACGCGGCTGGGTTTTCAGTCACCCTCCTCACACCATCGTTTCACCCCACCGTTATCTGTCGGTCGGCCATAGGCCACCGCCATCAGCCGCCGTCAGCCGCCATCAGCCGACGGCGGCGGCGGAGCGACGCTCGTGCCGGCCGCCGGTCGGACCTGCACGCGCGCCCTCCGATGATCGGCGATAGCGCCGGCCGGCGAGGCTGGTCCGGCTGGTCATTAGTGGCCGCTGGGTCAGGTCAGCTCCGGTCGGTCGGTTGGTCGGTCGGTCGGACAGGGCTGGCCCGAACACCTGTCCACCGCAGGGCCAGGCGCGGCCAGACGAGGAGCTGCGTGCTGCCTACTGCCAGCGAGAACTGTTAACTAAGTGCTGGCAGTGGCGTGAATCTCATGGCGTACGATTACACAAGTGCATTAGAGGTGTTAGGCTGCCATGTTTGGCGCACTCCTCAGAGCGACAGCCATGGCCGCGATGCTGAGACAGCCCTGGAGGTCCTGTCAGCTGTCCGGAGCGGTGGTGGATGACCTGACCTGTCCAGCGATACTGCCGCAGCTCGTCGGCGATAGGATCTGCTCAGATCCCGGGGGCGGCGTTCGGAGATGGTCGTCAGGACAGCGAGGCTGACGGACTGCCGCCGGCACCGGCCCTGCACGGGGCGCCACACCGTCACCACGGCCAGAGGCCACCGTCACCGTTACCGACGCCCTGCCCGGCCACAGCTCACCGCCACACGAGCTATCACCGTCGTTCGCCGGTCGAAATCACCGGGTTCCGGCGACGGCGACGGCCGGTCCGCCCTGTTTAATGCGCGCGGCGCCGACTGACTGTCGCCCGGAGAGGCTGGGAGGGTCCGGGAGATTCACGGAGGCGTCCGGCGCCACCCGCACGTGCCATCATGGACGCCCCCCCCCCCCCCCCCCGCGGG
>JARFNZ010185216.1:0-15952 GCA_031763405.1 Balanus nubilus
GCGCTGTCGGGTCGCTCCGACGCTGCGGTCGCCGCCGCCGCCACCGCCGCCGACGCCCAGTCGGCTCCGACAGTCTGGCCTGGGCGTGACGACGGGCGCTGGCGCTCCGACCCGCCGGCGGCGCGGTGACGTTCGGTGACCGGTTGGTGACGTTCGTTGACTGGTCGGTGACGCTCGGTGACAGAGTGGTGACTGGTGACCACCGCGCGGTGTTCAGGAGACACGCGCAGGAGTCCGGCTGCCGGCCAGGGACCGGAGGTGGCCGACGCCCCGCCCCGGCGCGGCGGAGAGGCGCCTCGCCCCACGGTATGGCGCTGTCGAGGGCTGGGGCGCGGCTGTTTGGTTGGTCTGGGGTGGGGAAGGGAGGAGGGGAGGGGTGTTGGCGAGGGCGTCGTCAGTGGAAGACCTGGATGGCGACGCGTGAGGGTCTGTTGGCGGAAGGTGGGACCCTGCTGGTGCGGTGAGGGTGGGGTTGATGCCACCCGACACCCCACAGGATGCATTTTACCCCTGTGCTGGATAACTCGCCTGTTGGCTGGTTTTAGAGCGGCTGGTGCCCCGGTTTTCACGCCATGCCGGCGGGGCGTGTTCATCTCACCGCGGCATCTGGTTCTCCCGGCGATACAGCTGCCAATTACGATATCGTGGCGCGGCCGCCGGTTGTAAAACCGGTGGGCGGGGCTGCCATCGTTTGTAACTGGCCCGTGGTTCCGGTCACGCTGCTGTATGGCTTCAGCGCGAGGCAGCGGGGGTGGTAGCTACACCGAGTGTAGTGTGTGTGTAGTGTGCACCTATCACGCTGTCCCTACGCGGTTAGCGCAGGGTGGTAAAGTCCTCAGATGAAACAGGGCCTGCCAAGGAGCCTGCGGAACGCGGGCCTGTTCCGTATTCATTAGGTTTTTCGGCTATCGGCTGTCGGACCAAGTCGTCTTCGCTATGCGTTCGGCATTTTAGAGACGCGCGGCTGCGCCGATGTGGGCTGACGGCAGCGGACCGCCCGTCCTGTCCGCACCGGCCCGGCGGCGGCGGCGGCAGCCGTCGTTTCATTTGTGGTGTCGTTTCGAATTAGGGTCGCGGCGCCGACCCCTCCCACGCGTCGGCCCGGGTGCGTAGGAGGAGCGTGTCGGTACTCTGTTCGGCCGGTCATCTCGGTCGTCTTGACCCAACTGCAGTCGGGAGGTGACGTGGTCGGGCGCGCAATGCTGATCCTGATGGACGTGTTTGTTGACGTTAGCTTGAGTGTTGGGGCACGGTGGTGGTGGGTTATAGCGTAATGGTCCCTGACTTTACATCGTAGTAGTCCGCATTGCTTGTGATGGTGGAGATAACCGATGTCTAGAGTGCGGATTTAATTGGTTTCTACGGATCAAAGGATATTCCAAGGTAGGTCACTGGAGAGGTCACGCTCGTGCGTCGTTTGGGGCGGCTCAAGGAGTCTGGGGTTATCTTTGATTGGGGGATGTTTTGACAATTATACATTCGAAAGGGGTGCATTATGCCGAGCAGTGCCTGTGATTTCTGAACGCTACACTCCTACCTTCGATTGTGTCCAAAAGGACGTTTCTCTGGATGTTCAAAACCCAATAAATTGAATGAGAGGAATGTATTATGCAAAATATATTACCGAAAGCTAAGAATGATTTCTGCAGAAATTATTGACTTTTATTGGAGAGCTATTGAGAACATATTTCGGAGTTTTCACGAGGGTTTAGTCACTAGCTAACGATGTCACTTAATATTTCCATCTACTTAATCAGAGTTCCTTGCTTATTACCTAATTCCTTAATCAGAGTTTACCTCCGAAAAGCCAGCAGCGGCTGCATTGCCCTCATCTGGCGATGATTGACACATCAGGTTCAATTTTCCCTTTGCGTCCTTCTGCCCCGTGCGTCCCTCAGCGGACCAGTAATTTCTCTGGTGACGCTACCCCGCCCCGGTGCCAGTCGGAGCCAGGCCGCCGGGCCCGGCCGGGCCGGGCCGGGGCGGGACGGGACGGGACGGCCCACGCCGTCAGATGAGACGACGCCGACCAGCCGCCGGCTTCATTTCATTTCCGGCCGGCAATGGTGCTTTGTTGTGAGCGGTGACGCCGGCACCGGTTGTCGCACTTGCATCGGTCGGTCAACACGTCACTGGCACAGCGCTGTGCATCTCCGTGCTGGGCTGGTTCTGTGGAACTAGCCGGCTCCAGGTACGCCCTGGTGACCAGGCCGCGGCGACCTCATCTCCAATGCAGTGACGGTCCTTATCAGCCTGCCTTGGTGACGGGTGGCTGAGCCGGTCTGCAGTATGTATCAGTGCTACATTGCCCTCGGACGCAAACCTTAGCGAATGCTCCTGAAGGAGCCCGTGGCATACATATCACCCCTTATTGACCTTTGCTTTCACAAGGTGTGGAGCGGAGTGGAGCACATGCATGTGATGTCCGCACTTCCACTCAATCATAACGATTTAGTTAACTGATGCGTCCCACCAGTTGACGCGACTGTCCGTGAAAGGGACACACTGTTTATTTTAACTAACTGATTGCAACCGTAACTGGGTATTAGACCTGTGGATTGCTTATCTGAAATAAACAAATAAACACGGCTGCCCACGGGCTATGATCGTGCACTGGTGTTGCCGCCACCCGGGTCCGTGTCAGTTCGCCCCCCCCCCTCCCGACGCGCCAGTCGTGTCTACAAAACAAGACAGAGTTATATCATGTCAGTTGTCCTTCCGCCGGCCTCCTGTGAAAAGAGGACAGCACCCTCCAAAGCTGAGCGCTGCGGCCGTCTGCTGCAGATACCCAGCTCCGGTCTGTGAGCGCTGCGGCCGTCTGCTGCAGATACTGCTCCGTCTGCTCCGGTCTCCCGGTCAGCGTGTCTCCAGGATGTCACACCCGTCCCCAGATTGTCTACAGGCGGCTAAATTTGGCACAGCCCGGCGGACGGCACACAGATTGTCGCGCCGTTTCGGTGGGTCGGCCGGTCAGTGCAGACTGCAGTGTCATGGGGTCGGCCTCCATCCCGGCCTGACAGCGTGGCACGGCTGGCGTGTGTGTTGTACGTTGTAGTCTTTACGAGAGTTGCGCTCCGCGCCGATAACCGCACTGTTCGGGTGCCCTAGAACATTCCCAAGACGCTCCGCATCAGCCGTTGTGATTCACTGGGACGCCGCGGCGTCACGTTGTGAGACTGTGACGCTTATGTGATGCTGTGATATGGTGATGGCTCGGCTGACGGCTCACCTCTAACCGTACCGGCGGAGGACGGTCGGAGGTGTCTGTCGGGTAACCCCAGCAGTGACTCTCCACTCCTGCCGAGGGAGCTGCCGTTACAGCTGCGACCGGTCAGAGAGGTCAAGAGCTGAGCGCCCCGGCCCGCTGGGTGGTGTAGTCATGAGGTAACTGACTCAGATTCAGACATGTAATCTTTTCATACGGCATCAATGCGGCATTTCCGCCGTATGTTTCTAACGAATAACAATGGATGGTTATGTGTAAGTTGTAACACATTGCTTCGCATAGGGAAACTTTGGGGTAATCCTGGACAGTATCTAATATTGGATACCCCATTTTCTCAACAACGGTCTCCTTGGTGTCCACCAATTCATGTTATTCTCTTTAAATTAGGCGGTGTCAAATCTATATTTTGGTACTTTTTACTTGCATCTGATGAACTGCGTAGCTGCAACAAACTACTTTTCGAATTTGCTTTTTTTTTTGCTGTTTGTCAGGTTGTTGCAGTTTAGGTTGACTACTTCTACATTAGACCCATGCATTTTTCACAATTCTGCTGTTTGTCTACATCATGACTGACATGGTTTTCTGATCAAATTTACAAGACATTGTATTATGGGTATTATCGGACACCCCGTGTTTAACATAAAAGTGGCTGGGAATGTGGAGAGGGGCAAGGGTGGCTACCCGCTGAATAAAGCTTTAACCCGCGCGCCCATGGGCTATTTCAAACCCTTGCCCGCCGATGGGGGGTCGTTTCGCCCCCCCCCTACGATCTCCCAAACTACTGGTCCGATTTTCAAAAATCAAACGGCGTTTGATAGCCCGGTACATGGACTTTCAGAATAATATGCGAAATTTGTTTCTGAGGTCACTGATGACGGCACAGGTCATGTCAAAGACCAAATTTTTGCCCGTTTTCGCCGGGTGGGATTGCCGGGTAAAATAACGATTTTGAACGCACAAGAGGCTACTAAATCGTCATGAATTGTGTTCCTGACACTTCCAAGTATCATTCTGAGCCTTTGGTAGTCATGGGTCTGCTCAAGGTCATCCGAGGTCACGAGGTCAAAAAGGTCAAACTGCTGATTATGGTCATTGGCAACTGTAATGCATGTTTTATGGTTAGTTTTTCGTCAAGAACGCGAAAAATGACCCTAAAACATTGTTTTCCCCATAAAATCGTAGTGAAATGAAAATAGTTAAAATCATCGGAATTCGTAGAAATGTCATGACAAGTGCCCGTTTTTGGCTTTTGAAGGATCGTGACTCCGTCATTTTCGAAGATATTGACTTCAAATTTGGTACACATATTAGTCGAGGTGGTTTGTAATACAAATATTCCGTTTTTTATTGAAAATTTGGGAAAATATGGCAAAAATTCAGAATTTTGAGTTTGACTTTTACCAATTTTCTAATTTTGCCAAAATTTAAAAACCCGAGATAGTAGTTTGATAGCCCGATCGATTCTTAGCCTTTTGATATCAAACAATTGACTTTGATCTGATGATCGTTGAAACCGTGTGACTGAGCGCGTTTCCCGCAAACCCCTTTTTGGCCTAAAATGGGAAAACATGACTTCACTCTGACGTCATTTGCGGATGGCCTATCATGATCTCATTATTTTCCTTTTGCCAGTATGTGTGGAATTGATGTCGGAAAGGGTCTGCAAAATTTGGTAGCGCTGCTAGGGTTATTTTGGGAGATATCAGGAAAAAAGGGGAGTGGGTCCGTTTCGGCCCCTCCCCCATCGGGGCGCGGGTTAAGAGAAGAGTCTATGCTGCTTTTACCCCCTTCCCTTATCTCGCCGACCTTAGTAAAAAACAAAACCTAAATGCAAGTTCATTAAATTAAGTGTTTTGAAGATGGACACCCGTCCAAAATTAACTGCTAGTGTTCGATAATACCCAAGTGACTTATTTTTTAGATGTTGTTGCAACATCAACCCCTATCGCAATCAAGCAGAAACAAGAGATGTTGGACAGTCTTTCATTTAAAGCATTAAAATTGTAGATCCGTTCACCAAAATGAAAGAAACAAGGGTTTAAAGTTACGCGTCCGATAATGCTCGAATTTCCACGTACACGTGATGATCCGTGCGGTGTTTAAACTCATTGTGCCCATTTGATCAATACATACGGTCGGCATCCGGATTGGTTGGAAAATGACCTTCGCCCGGTACGGGAAGTGACCCCTCACCCGGTAAGGGAAGTGGCCCCTCATCCGGTACGGGAAGTGGCCCCCTCACGGATGACAGTGTTGCAATTTTGGTCATTTCCTGGTCTTTGTGTCCAAAATATTTTGCTGTCTTAAAGATATTCTTTTTCCATGTATTGTTGCTTACATTTTCATACTCGACTTGAAATTTAAGCACACTCATTCATTATACCGGTAAATATGCTGCATCTGTTTCAATACGGTGATGTACCCACTGCTCAATATGTATCATATCGTATGTAAGGTCTCGTCTAATTTTACGTCCAAGACATGTAATAAGAAAATTTGATATATGAATCTGCAACCGTTGGAAGCACATTACGATGAACTTGATTTTGTGCCAAAGATGCACTTCTAAATCTCCAAGACTTTCAAAAATAAAGAAACAGCTTGTCCCGCCTTCCGATAGCAAACAAGTTTTCTTCTGCTAATATTTTTGGAAGTCCTGAATATTTGGAACTTCATCCTAAGCTTGCGATAAAAATATCACCAATGTGCTTCAATAAGTTGTAGTTTTATTTACTAAATATTCAAAGTACACACAGTAGACGCGACCGGGGTTGGCAAAATGACGGCATAAACTTAGTTTGTGCCAGTCAGGGGCAATAACTAGTTTATGACAATTTTTACCGGCATAAACTGACATAAACTGACAAACACGGAAATTTATGAACATTGTATCGTTAATTTATAAGAAAGAGATAATATATACACTACAACTAACTATAAAATAAATAATTATCCAGGAATCAAAATATTATCTATTTCATAAGGTAACAGACCTATTGCTACTGGTAACGTACATTTGTTCAAGTCACACAGATGCAACGGCCTTGATAACAAAGTTTGTAGGTAGGTACTCTTAGTGAACAACTATGTATTATACAAGGTCAGCATAATCATAAAGATAACCTGAAGACAGAATACATGCATATACACAGTACAAATACTTATGTCTGGCCAGTGCATTGCATGAAAAGCTTGTGGTCTTGTGGGACATATTTTTACCAATGATAAATAGCAAATAGCGGATGGCTGAAAGTACCCAACATGCCCAGTATCCAACACTACTGAACTATGTTGAATTTATTGACAAAGCTTGGCTCATATTTAACAAAACTGATTACAAAAATTAATGATATTCTACAACCATTGGTTACTAACATAGGTTTTCATGATTTATCGGGGAGTTAAATCAAAATATTGAAAGTTGACGACAAAAAAGCCGGAAGCGACAAAAACTCAACTTCATTTTAGTTTTCTCAGTTTTTGCCAGCAGGTGGCATAAACCAGTTTATGCCAGTCAGTTTATGCCATGGTAAAAACCGGTTAATACCACCTAGTGGCATAAACTCGCCAACCCTGTACTGCAGCATAAGGCAAGTTCAATGTCGATTTCGGTAGGGACTCTATTTATTGTTATTTTGGTTTGCCCTCCCCCCCCCCCCCCTCCCCCAGCAGCGGGGCGCGGATTAATGCACAGAACGATTTCCAAATGCAAAATTATCGGAGAACTTATTAGGGGAAGTAACGGGTCCGAAATGCTAAGTTGGGAAGCGTTCAGATATGTATTTTTGTGTTTCGTGCTAGGACCTGTGAGCGGATCATAAATATGGTGCAGTCTTTTACGCTGGCGTAGATAAGTTATTTTTTTAAATCACATTCAGTGACTAAGACGTCATATTATCATATAAAACCTGTCTCTTATATGTTGGATGACACTGCGAAACACTCAGCAACAGCGTTCACTAATCAGGACGCGCCTCCTTTGCTGGCTGTATTGCTTCACTCATTCATTGTTTATATTCGCTGCATTTACTTCCACGCCCGTGTCAAAATACCAGGGTGCAGGGCTGAGCGGCCAGGCTGTCATCTCACACCAGATAGAGCTGTCGTCACTATCTCTCGGAGCTGAGCGGGGAGATCTATCCGCTGTACGTCACGAGCGGTAGGGGCGGATCGTTGTCACCATGAACAGCGTGTCTATCTGGGATGGTGGCCGGAGCCGCCTGCCATGCGTCGCACTGTGCACACAAGACCAGGCAGCTCTGCGCCATTAACAGTGTATCCAATGTGGCGATCCTGTCGGTCTGCTGGAGGTGCTTTGATCTGGCAGCCGCTGCGAAAAGCGTACCGTGCCAATCTGTGGGTTCGTCTCGGCCCAGTCTGTGCTGCGCTGGGCTGGGCTGGGCTGGGCCGTGCTGTACTCTGCCGTGCTGTTCTGTGCTGTGCTGTGCCGTGCTGTGCTGTGCCGTGCTGTCTTGCTGTGCCGCGCTGTGCCGTGCCGTGTGTGCTATGCTGTGCCGTGTGTGCTATGCTGTGCCGTGCCGTGCCGTGTCGTGTCGTGTCGTGTCGTGTCGTGTCGTGTCGTGTCGTGTCGTGTCGTGTCGTGTCGTGTCGTGTCAGCCCGGTCGGTCGTCTTGGGATCGTCGCCGTCCGGCTGACAGGTCACGGACAGGCCGATGACTGCTGATAGGTTGCCTACTACGCCGGCCAGACCGACTGACTCCGGTTTTCCTGTGTTGCAGCACTGGCTCGACCCCACGAAACAAGTCCGGAAACAAGTCAAAAGTGAGTATCGTCGCATCGTCGGGCGGCTGCTCGCGCTGACGGCTCGCTGCCCGGGCTCGCGTGCCTGCCCTGTTGTTCCGTTCCCTGTCTTGTTCCGTTTCCCCCTCACGATGCACGTGCTGGAAGTTGTAAACAGGGGAAAACTGTCAAAAATCGGCCTTTAAAATCGGCCACACCGCACACCGCGACCGGCACCCAACCCTGCCACGGCTACTCCGACACACCACGGCACCACAGTGTCACTGCATCACATGGCTCGTTGGAAGTTTTTGGAGGGGCTAAACTAAGGGAGATGCACCATTCGAAAACAGAGCTCACACTGAATTCTGTTACGTATTTTTTAATCATCGACGGCATTTTTAAGAATCGACATCTTATCGAAATTTGCATGCTTTTCATTTGGTCAGAGCGTATGTTATGGCCAAATTCAGACAGATGACTTGTCGCCGATTCGCCATGCTTTTGACTGCAAGGTCCATAGATTGCAAAATCATATGATGGTTCGGTTGGTTGCACGGCTGCATGGAAGCTGAGCGCTCCTGGTTTCGGCACTACGGTACCCTTCCGCCCGCAGCCCACTCGTAGAATCGCCCTTCGCGACACGCGAGCTGAGCACTGCGCGCCGCCGACCCGGCTTACGGGGTGGGCTTTGGGCCAGTCACGGCTAAACGATGCATCGCATGTTGACAAATCTGGCTCTTGATTACTAGCCTTGCTATCCATGAAGATCGTGAGAAAGGGTCAGCCACTTCCTATCGCCATAAGTGGTACCTTTGGACAATATGCACCATATTTGTCATGCGTAGCTTTTGACCAGGATCCACGGGGCAACAGTGACATCACCGACCCAGTGTTTTTTTTTAGCCTATATCTACTTTCACGTTGTAGCCGTGCAAAAACGCGAGTGGCGCGCGACATCTGGGCCTGACCTGACCTTGACCGGTCGGCGGCCAGCTGGCCGGCGCGGCAGCCTCTGACATCAAACTGTGTACAGCCTGGAAGTTATCCGAGCCGAGCCGGCGCACTTCCGACATACCGAGTTCCGGTCAGAAGCTACACATGGTAGATATGCTGCATTCATTTGTCCAAATGTGTCATTTGTAGCGATTGGAAGTGGCTGGAATTTTGTTACAATTGTCACAATCTTCATGGATAGCATGGCTAGCAGCCGGAGCTAGCTTTTCAACCTGTTATACACCGTTTAGCCGTGGTTGGCCGAAAACCCGCCCCGTAAGCTGGGTCGGCGGCGCCCAGTGCGCAGCTCACGTGTAGCGGAGGGTGATTCTACGAGTGTGGCTCGGGCCGGAAGGCGCCGTAGTGCTGAAACCGGGGGCGCTTGGCTTGCATGCAGCTGTAGGCGTGCAACCAAACAAACAATATCATGGTTTTGCATTCTATGAGAGAGTGTAGCACAAAACATGACGAATTGGTGACCATATCATTTGTCAGCATTTACGTCATAATTTACGCGGTAGCCCTCGCCAAATGAAAATAATGCGATTTTCGAATACAATGTCGCTTTTCAAAAGGCCGTAGAAAAAAATACGGCGTTGGACTCGGCGTGAGCTCAGCTTTCGAATGGTGTGTCTCTCTTAGTTTGAGCTCTCCGAACCCTTCCAACAAACCGTACAGAGCATACCACCCTAGCTACACCACCCCAGCCACACCATCCCAGCTACACCACCCCGGCCACACCACTCCAGCTGCACCACTCCAGCCACACCACCCCAGCCACACCACCCCAGCTACACCACCCCAGCCACACCACCCCAGCTACACCACTCCAGCTACACCACTCCAGCTACACCACCCCAGCTACACCACCCCGGCCACACCACTCCAGCTGCACCACTCCCGCGACACCACCCCAGCTACACCACTCTAGCTGTACCACCCCAGCCACACCACCCCAGCCACACCACTCTAGCTGCACCACCCCAGCCACACCACCCCAGCCACACCACTCCAGCCACACCACCCCAGCCACACCACCCCAGCTACACCACTCTAGCTGCACCACCCCAGCCACACCACCCCAGCCACACCACTCTAGCTGCACCACCCCAGCTACACCACCCGGCTACACCAGTCCAGCCACACCACCCCAGCTACACCACCCTAGCTACACCACCCCAGCTACACCACCCCAGCTACACCACCTCAGCCACACCACCCCAGCCACACCACTCGCCCCACCTCGGCTACACCGGCACACCGCCAAGGTCACCCGGTGTTTGTGTGTGATGAGCCGGCGTGTTGCCACCTCGGACGGGCCGGTAACGAGCTCAACGAGCCGTACCCCGGCCCCGCCGCCGTCAGGGCGCGTGATGCGTGCCGAACCCCGGCCCCGCCGCCGCCAGGGCGCGTGATGCGTGCCGTGAGCGATCCCGTTTGATAGCCTGGTGCGCCGTGATGGAGCGGTGTGGACAGCGTGGCGTGTGTTGTCAAGGTGTTCGACTTCGTGTGAAGTGTGACGATAGCCCTTTACGCAGAATTATTTGTCCATGTGGTGTTTAATTTTAGCGCGACGCTGGTGGATGTTGCTCGGAATAAAGTGGGGTCCTCTCACGTGCTGCTCTGGCTCTGTTGTGGCTGCGACGTTTAGCGGTGTCAGTAATTTCGTTTGTTGTGTGTGGTGTTTGGTGTATCCTGTGGTGTGTCTGTGGCGCGTTGTTTACCGTATTGTGAGCTGTCTGTTGGGTGTTAGTGCGGTGGAACCGCTCGTGTTGCCAGTTTGTGTTGCCACTGTGGTTCGGATTACCACCGGTGGCCGTGAGGTGTGTGAGTTTGTCGCCGTCACCGCCGGCAGGCACCGGCTCGGTCGCGGAGATGTGGCGTGTCGCTGTGATGGACTAGGACGGAAGCCCATCTCGTCTGTTTTTGTCCATCGTGGGGAGCCGCGTCTGGCTAGTGTTGGTGAGTGTCGGTGTGCTGGCTAACACAGGCCTGGCGCTGACTTCACTCGGAGCCGGAGGCGGTGATGTATTATACCTGTGGTGCTTACCTGAACGAGCGTGCCGAACAAACTGCTGCGGCTCGGCATCTGGAGATCAGTCCCCCGAGGCCAAGCTCCGACTCCTCTCTAAAGGAGTGGAATGCTCTCCGCTGGTTGCATCCTGCTCGATGTCTGAAGGAATACACAGCTTGTCACTGGCTCTGCCCGAACTGCTACCATTAGAAAATGAAAATTTGTAATTGTAATTGGAAAATTTGTGAAAATGTGGAGTGTGTAAAAAGGAGCGGACTGTATCCGGACTCGTGTCTGAATACCTTTGAACTGTGCCCCGGCTCCTGTCTAAGCAGTCGTGAAGACCGTCCTGCCTCCAATCCGAACCGTTTCCGTCCCGAGGAGGTCTCTCCCTCTCTCTCTCCGGCCAGGCGGTGTGATATCACAGCCAGTATCAGCGGATAACACCGCCTGGCCCGGCTCGGCCCGGCCCCGCTCACCTGACCCTGCAAGAGCGGCCCCCTGCCTGGCGACAGACCTGTTTGGCGCGCCACCGCCCCGTGACCGGCCCAGCGTGTCCGTCCAGCCCTGTCCAGCCCTGTCCAATGTGACCGGCCCAGCCCTGTCCAATGTCCACCGCCCCGAGACCGGCCCAGCGTGTCCGTCCATTCCCGTCCAGCCCTGTCCAGCCCTGTCCAATGTGACCGGCCCAGCGTGTCCGCCCAGCCCCGTCCAGCCCTGTCCAATGTCCACCGCCCCGAGACCGGCCCAGCGTGTCCGTCCAGCCCTGTCCAGCCCCGTTCAATGTGACCGGCCCAGTGCCTCCATCCAGCCCTATCATGTCCAGCGCCTAGCGCCAACTGTCCAGTGTCCAGTGTCTGGTACCGCCGCCGGCAACGAGAAGTAAACAGATGTGAAAAGTTCCTGCACGCATATTAATTTTGTAAAATTCATGTGACGTAAAACGGCATGCGACGTGTATTTATCTTGCGATGACTCCCGAAACCGAGGACCTCGTACGTTCGAGAACTTTGGTTAGATAAATGAACCTGAAATGTCGTTTTTCTTAGCATAAATCTGAAAGTGTCCGTAGTAATGAAGCAAGTTTTCGCCTTTTTGTTCGCCCTACCTGGGTTCATATCTATTCCCGTCCCGGTCGAGCAGGCGTCTTGAACGCGAGAGTCGGCACCGTACAGCATTCAGCGGCTGCTGTCGCCCCCGTTATCAGATCGGATGTTTTGCTGCCGCTCGCAAAACGTGCCACATTGATGCATACAAAACTGTCGGCTGAAAAAACTATGCCGTCCACGCGAGCTGCATGTGCTGAGGATGGGGTGCCGCCTCCAGGCCGAGGATGCTGTCTGTCTGGGGAGAGTGTGTCGAGGTTTCAGACGGCGATGACGGGACGACGTGAGCCAGTGAAGCGTGTACCAGCGGAGGTCCTGTTGATGTGCTTGGTCACGTGACTCGAAGTTGGTGTAGCGATTCCATGTCACGCGTTGGTGATGTTTGGTGATGGTCCTGTAGTGCTTGGTACCTGACGATCTAGTGACTTGATGTTTGGAAGGGATTGCAATGTTTCAGGACCTGAGTGTACTGCATGCTGGCGGCCCGTTCTCACAGTCATGCCGTTCGTTTCAGTCGGACCGCCCTACACTCTGCGGCTACGGATCAAGTTCTACTCGTCCGAGCCCAACAACGTGCGGGAGGAGCTGACCAGGTGAGACCAGACGTCGCCACTCTTCCCTTTTCACCCCCAGCTGTGGCGCCGCCTCCTTGCGGACTGTCACTTCCTCCGGCCAACTCTCTGCGTCGTCCGCCACCCTCCTCTTGTCTGCCTGTTCCCGTGTGTTGCCGCTTCTCTGAACCCAGGTCCCCTCCCCTCTCTGGATCCCGAGCATTGTGATCCCCTGCCATCTCCCCTCGGCAGTATGTTACCGCCTATCTATGACGTTTGTCACCGCTGCGTCGTTTTTGCACCGCTCTCCGCCGCCCCGCAATAGCTGCGGCTTTATGCCTCCATCCCCGAGAAGCCGTGCGATGATTGCCAGTGGATTTATTGCCGCTGCCATCGCGTGACGTCACCCAGGTCCAGTCTCCCCTGTCGAGGATCTGAGTGGTGGGTCTGCGGCGCTCGGCTGCGAATGGTGACCGTTTTTGCTCGGCGTGTCTGGCCGCGTGTCTGTGTGTGTGTGTGTGTCCGTGTGTGTGTGTGATGATGGGACGGCCGGCCGCGTGTGGCGCGTGAGAGCCCTGCCTCGCGGGGTCGTGACGACGGAGCCGGTGCAGAGGCGGCGGACGGTGGTGCTTTCACTCTGGTGGTGTGTGGAGGTACATTGTGTTGTGATTGAAGTCTGCAGGAGTCATCACGTACTGTTGTTTCGTTATGAGCCATGCTGTGCTTCATTTCTGAGTGTTGTGATTGGTTGTGAAACAAGCACGAGACGGCCGTTTCTCCCGGGTTTTTGCACATATACCGTTTCGTCAGTTTTGCCCGTACAACTGGATTATCTGCTGCGATCAGCGTTAGCGTACGTTTCCTGGCGCCGGCTTGGTCTTATCGTGTTTCCGGCCGCTCCAAAGCCGCGGCTATCGACCCGTTCCGGGTTCCGTGCGGGGCTGATAAAGCCCCCGATCACGAGGCTAACTGTCGGCGGAGGGGCGTCGTGAGGGCGCGGATCGGGCCCGATGAGATGTCGGACAATACTGGCCCCGAGTCCATTCATGTTCAGTCATTTGTATTGGCATCCTCGGCTCATTTGTAACTGTCGATGGTGAAAGACGCCAACAGGAGAAGGCGCCAGTGTGGCTGACTGATGCATATTTATAACGCTGGATGTGTCGATAAGTCAAATTTGTGTCGAACTGTGAGCCCAGTCTGTGTTGTCTGAGCGAGTGGTTTGTTTTGGTCGGCATGGCAGCCATGACGCGTGTGGTCTTATCGAGAGTCGCGTCAACGTCAGAGTGTGTGGAATGTTCTCGAACCACCGGCGATTACGGGGTTGACGACTTCTCATTTGACACGGAAGAAGGCGTCGGGCGTCACAGGACGTGACTCGGCCGTGGGTGTTAACTTGATGGAAGCGTGCGACCGGCACTATTCAGTCTGTTTGCCTTTTAACTGCTGGGAAGTTCCATTTGGAATCCGTTATGCTCGGAAGGGCCGGCTGTCGCTCGTGAATTATGTCAACAGCGGCGGCCCCGCCCGTTTTACCGCAGCTGTCGTCGTGTGATGCTCCGTTTCCCATACGGGTTCGACGGAAATCCACGCTCGGCGCTTGCCGTGAACGCTGCCAAACCAAGGCCGCTAAACCAGGCGTCCAACCAAGGCCGCGTCGAAGCCGGCAAACATCTATGGCGTCTGAACGCTCAACTGAGCGGCAAAACAGGACCACCAGGCTGAGCGATGAGCCGTGCGTGTTACGTGGAGGTTACGTGGCTTCTGATCACCCAGAAAATCACTGACTGAAGCATTGGCGCACATTGAATCGCTGACATGGTATACAAAACAGCTCAAATGTGTGAATTATCCTTACGGGTCCACTAATGTGGTAATATACGCTATTATATTTCGTTCTCATTATTCGTTCGTTCTTATATGATTATAAGAAGGAAAATTTATGGATACTAATGCCAGCTCTTGGAGCGTACTGCCGTGCCTCTGGGATCTATCCCAGGGCCAGCAGTGTCTAGCGGACTATCCACTTCCAGTATGTCGGCATTGTGTGAACCTGCCGCCATACCCACTGCGCGGACCTTGGCTTCCTCGGCTGCTGCTGGCCTGATAAGCTCGCCGTGTTTGCTCGCCGGCTCGGCTCCACTGAGCTGCCTGTGTTTTCTCTCAGGCTCAGCGGCCGGCGCTGAGTGATCGGTCAGGGATAATATGGCTGGCGTGCAGCGGTGACGGCGGCGGCCCGCGGCGGTGGCGGGTCCAGGGGTGCTAACGGTGACACAGGTGGCGTGCCTGGACCGGGTCTGTCGCGTTACCGCTGCGGATCACAAGGGTCACACGGGTCATCCGGGTCACACGGACCGGCGCGGCGGTCAGGTCGACACCGCCCCGCAGCCGCCGCCTCCGACACCGCCGCTGACACCGGCAACCGCTCGATTACTTTCGGCTGAGTTTAATAATGTTGGTATCGTCTAAACCTAAGCGGGCTCAATCACTTTAAAGATTAATGCCCGCGACCGGTGACTGGGAGACCCCATTATGAGTCGGTCGGTAATGGGCGGCGCGTTACGTGAAGAGCGGCCGTTGTGGTGACCGCCCGCCGAAGGTGGTACGCCGCCGGCAGTAGGTCGCGTTTAATCGGAGGCGCGGTGACAACGAGGGCCGGTCGTTAGCTGCGGCCGGGGAGGCTGGCCGGGACTGGAGCGGGACGGTGGCCGGAGCAGAGTCTGCTGGTCTGGAGTCTGAGAGTCTGACGCCCAGACTGACGGGCTGATGGGCGGAGTTCGACCCGCCGCCGCAAGACAGAACGGTAGCGACTGGCGAGCTGTGGTGTTTGGAAAGGATTGGTGGTTTGCGAAACGGAGATCGAATCGCTGAAACTCTCCTTGCCGCGGTCCGGTATGAGCCATGAGCCCTTCGCTGATCTCAGCTAACCAAGTCGATCACTGCGTAGTTGAGTCTATTTTCAGCTACCGTTTCTGACAGCCTTCCGACAGCCGTCCGACCGGTCTGCTGTCCACTGTCACTGTCAGTCACTGTCACTGTCCGCTGTCCACTGTCACTGTCAGCCGTCCAATTGATCTCTTCCTCGCCCTCGCCTCCCAACTCCCTGCAATCAGATCATGCTAGCACCCACTCTGACCTCTGTTCCGTCTGCTCCAGAATCCTAACCGACCGCCAGCCTCTCCAACCCGCCCCAGCGTAGCGTAGCTCGGCTCGCTCCATTGTCCTCCCTCACCCTCCATCCCTCCCTCCTCCTCCTCCCTGCCGCGCGGTCTGCTCCGGTGAGCCACTTCGCCGCGGGCTGGAGCCGCCACCGCCCGTC
>JARFNZ010185327.1:0-15946 GCA_031763405.1 Balanus nubilus
AAATACCATAATATGAAAACCATATTTCATATAAATATAAAAAAATAAAATATTTCGGATGTATAAAAGTCTCATAACTGGAGGTCTGAAGTGCCAATTATACATCATATCTTGAGATCCAGGGAATGAATTTCAAGCTTGTCGAGTATCAAATAGGTATATTTTTCGGCCACGACCCCAAATTACAGTTGTTTGGGAAAATAAAAATGTGTTTACCCAGTTTTTGCTTTTGTATTGGACCCGGACCCACCAAGTTATTTACGTCCAGTATTCCCCGTGGCGTTCAGATCCCCACGACCGTCACAGGATCCCCAGCCTGGTATGCAATATACAATTTCTTCACATCCCATCCATCGTTACAATATATTGATCGATCTGTTTCACTTTTTCCATTTTGCCCACTTTTTCCCATAACATTCACTTTTTTCTCACATACACGCCACCACCATATTTTTTTACAGCCATCGGCCCGCTGCCCCTGAGGCCCCCAGTGCCTCCAGCGCGGTATGTCTCGACTGACCGTTTTCTAGGCCATCTAGGGACTGACCCTTGTGCGGCATGTCGTCTATGGAGGTGACGCAGGTCTGGGCCCATTGCGACCCAGACCCGGGGTGGTGGGCGCTCAGAATGGCGGCGCCAGGAGCCGACCGAGGGGGAGCACACCTGTAACACACGAGGGCAGAGGTTAGCTCAGGGTTACCCGAGGCTGACGAAGGGAGGGGGGTACACCTGTAACACATGAGGGCAGGGGTCAGCTCAGCGGTACCGGGGCTGACGAAGGGGGGGGGGGCGCACACCTGTAACACACGAGGGCAGAGGTCAGCTCAGAGGTACCCGAGGCTGACGAGGGGGGGGGGCGCACACATGTAACACACGAGGGCAGAGGTCAGCTCAGGGTTACCCGGGGCTGACGAAGGGGGAGCACACTTGTAAGGTCTGTTAACATGGCATATGTTGATCGTTTTTTATGATTCTCTATTTTTGGTTTTGTAGCTTCAATGGTTTGTTTTAAACGTTTTCACTTTAACGATTTTTTCACGTTTTCGGCTCAATATTTTTTTTTTTTCTGCCAATGAGTTTTTTCGCGATTTGCGCTTTTATCTCCTTTATCGGTCCGTATTTTACGCTTTTTCGTATTTTTTCGTTCTGAGTTGTATGCTTTATCACTTTAGATTATGTGCTTTTCCGTTTTATTAAGTTCGTTTTTTCGCTTCCATAGATTATGTAGCTCATTCCACGTATCACCATGAAACGGAAAGCTACTCAGAGACCGAAAAAAAAACGAAATAGACGAGCAAAAAACGCGTGCCGTGGAACCTGCACTTGACATCACTCTCGGGCGGAGGTGAGGTCAGTTGTCGGGTCAGGGGAAACGGAGGGACGGCACATGCGTTACAGGGGAAGGGTTGGGTCAGAGGCACCCGGGAATAGAGTTGCGACACGATTGTAGACATGAATCTAGATGTTGATACAAATGCACCCAAAACCTGTTCGATGTTATACCGCTTCAACGCATGAGACCGCCCCCCCCCCCCACACACACACACATACACACGCACACACACTACACAGTTCTCCATCATCCTCACTCTAAAATAACACAGTTCTGTCTCGAAATATTCTCGGCAGAGCTGGCATGCTACAGAGCACATGAAAGCTTCCCTTCAGATGCACATTTCCTTTAAATTACTATATGCATTTTTAAGTGATTTCGCTTTAAGCTCCAAAAATGCGATAATTGATAACCTGCCGATAATTTTTTGAAACGTAGACATTTTTTGTTTTCGGTGCTTCATTTCTTTTTGTGTGTTACGTTACTGTTGAAATGCGATTAGCTGCTCCCAGTCCCTTTGTTTCTTCTCGGAATCATATTCAAACAGAACTCATTCATAATACACTAGGGTCAAGTCAAAACACTGTTTTAACTATAATTTTGCATGAAGCAGCTTTTTATATGAACTTGACGTCAAAAATGATACCTACAGGTATTGCAAGATTTGTGTTGTAAATAGGAAATGTAATGTGCAGCACTCCTGTTATATAAAAAAACATACAAGGTAAAGTGCAGCGTCAAGTGAATCATGTGGCTGTGGGTATTTCTGGTTACTGGCTACGATTTGTCTTATGATGATTTTAATTTGTGCGTCATCGTCTATTTCGTTCCTGTGTGAAAGTCAAACCAACAATTTTTGAGCCCATGCCTTTGGGGATAATAATACACGGATGCTTTCGACGTCATGAACCTTTCACCATATTTCCTTCGGACAGCCAGAATTACGTTACCCTGCGAGGGGTGAGGGACAAAGGGACATTTTGGTGTTTTTGAGATGTCGTTATGATCACGACTTTAGCCGATTTTCATGGAAGAAGCTGTTTTGAGCTTAAAAGGTACCTACAGTCGGGGGTAAAAAAATGCCGTCCTGCCGATGACGTCGGCGACCAGACCGCCTCCTACTCTTACGTAAGTTGCGACTAAAAACGCCTTGAAATTACTTCCATTTGTGTTTTGCTTACACACTTAAAAAAGAAACAAACTTCTTGTTTTTGCACCACTAAAATATATTCCTGTCCCTCCCCCTATAAGTTCTACCATGCTTCTTGTGCCGACTTGTAATGTGTAGTTTACAAGTCGCAAAGCAAAGAAGAAAGCTACTTCGTCATCCACCATCAAATATCTGCTACGTTTTCACCCGGCGTTCGTCGGCGCTTTTCGTACGACCACCAATGTTAAAACAATGGCAGAGAGAGGTTGTCAGAATCGCCGACGAGAGCCAATGATTGGACGCAGACATGGTCTCTTCCTCCCGGTGGAACGATGTACCAGTGCAGTAGAAAATACAAGGGCAACTGCCATGGAAGGTTGGTTCCATAGATGACGTCATTGTTTTCATATTTTAGGGTTCTTAACACCTAAGTGAATGGGGATTCCCTGATTGATTAGAATCATTCGATTCTGATATGACTGTACTGAGGTTACATTTTTTTAATTATGGAATATTAGAGTAATGCGTTTAAGGACAGTCCATTTTGTCTTACCCTTCCAAGATGAGACCAGCGCTCGTGAAATTCGTTATGGTATATGGTTGAAAGTTTTGGAACCATTAGCGCTACGACCATATTTTGGGAGGAAATAATCAGTAGGCGACCAGCTATCACTTTTGTTAAGCCCTGCCTACAGTTCTTTAACATATCTGTCAAGACATGTGTACCAATATTAAATAAAAGCATAGGCCTCTTCAGAGAATAAGGGGATTTTGAAGATTTCCGGGATTTAAGAAAATTGTTGTTTTTTCTTTGTTTGGGATGATATAAATGTCAAATGTTTTCATTAGGGGAGAGAATGAAGAATTGGGACGCAGGAGAACAGGGACACCTTAATACCATCCAAGCAGACATTAATATATTATTTTCAATGTTCCTAGTTTTTCATTTTCTATGAAACGCAGAGTTCAAAATTAATACTGGCCGTCCGCCAGTGTCATGCTACGCTGGGCCGAGTGGTGCAAAAAATAAAGGTTTTTCGTGATTATTCTAATTTGTGCGGTCCCAAATATGGAGAATTAAAAAAATATGAGCTTGGCAGATTTGAAGCATAAAGGCCGATTTTATGCTATGACAGATTTGGCATTGCATAGCAGGATGGCAGAGTTGGTGATCGGAAATGGCGCACATCAACAGAAAAAGACACTAACGCTTCATTTTGCTATGTCGCATTACCACATGAGAATTATGACAGTTGTCCCAATTCTCTTGCGCCATGTATCTATGTTTTTGCTGATATTATGCATGGTACATACAACCTTGTATATTTATATTTATTTACCATTTTGTATATTACATACATGTATATATGGTACAAGGTACATTGACTTATGTATCTCCCTATGTTGCTTCTATTTTATCGAAAATTAACAAATTGTTGATTCAAAGGAATACATTTATTCATTAACATTTTAACAATATTATTAGTGCGGGCGTTTAACGTTTCCCACACAAATAATAATGTCTTGTATCGAAAATATTTTACACCATATCGATGATAGCATAAACCAAAACGAGTTCACTGTCAATCATAACTCTCCGCTCTTCCACGACTATGCTCTTATTCTCTTGCGGATGTTACAATTCTCCTGCAAACGGGGGTCTCAAGGTTTTCACTCTAGAAGCCTTGCAAATGTTACGTATACATATATCAAGTTATTGAGCCTATAGACGGAAGAAAATGTTCCGCCGAACGGATGGTGTTACAATGACTTAGCTAACACACATTGGGAGCAATGCCTTCTTAAAGTTGTACTTCCAAAAATATTCCGATACTCCCCACTCTCCCCTACTTGCTTAATTTGCACAATATAATGACATGAAATGTTTGATTTGTTCAATGTTGCACTTTGCACAATTGCTCAATATTGCGCATAGGTGGATCCAGGTAAGTACCCTAGGGCACTACAAGCCTGCACTAGGAAACCTACCCGACCTACATGTGTACCTACATGTAGAAAACCTGCATGTGTTCCTACCCGAGTGCGCATCTGTGATTTTTTTTACAACTGCCAGCACTTATTAAGAATATTGCTGGGAACATTTATTGTGCCGTAGAGGACAAAAGAAGCCAGCGAAACCCAATATTTCGAAACCATTCAATAGTTACCTAATAATCGCGTTAGAGATGAGAACGGAATAAACTTTTTGGCCCGCGCCCCGGTGGACCTCTGAGCCAGCTTCGCCCTGGTGGGGGGAGGGGGTCAAAATGACCCCTCCATTAACTCGAAAATGAATAAGGAGAGAAAAACGCGGAAAACAGATCGAAAACTTTCAACAATAGCATTTGAAGTTACCTCCATCATGTTTTCCTCAGAACAATATTTTAATCACCAGATGTCATCAAGGGTAAAATTTTCCCAAATTAGGCATTTTCAAGGTATACCCGCCATTATCTCGGGAACTATGTAGGGAGAAACCGAAAGAAGCAATCGAAAGCTCGTTATGCGACCCGGTAACAATCTGACCTCAGATTTGAGCTCAGGTCAGTAGTAAAGGTTCCAGGTGTCATCAAAGTAAAAATGTTTGTTTTCTACGAAAATATATATTTGCTAATCGTTTTTGATCTAATAAAGATAGCACAACTATGTGTACACTATCGTGTTCCTTTCCCTAAGGCGCTTCGAAGGATTAACATGGTGACCTTGAAGGCTTAGCTTCAAAATTTTACCTCAGGCCAAGGCTACAACCTGTCCCAAAAAGGTTACGCTTCATATCAATCGATGTGTTTTGACGGTACGAACATGTCTGTGCCTTTCGCACGTATCTATCTCTTCTCTAGCAAAAGCAGTTGGCAAAATAACTTAAATGACTTCGGATGACCTCAGATGACCTTTACAGGAGTCATTTATCAAAACTTGCACTTGGGTCATCAAGAATAGTCTAAGATACCATAATCCTGAAATAATTTTACTGATCCGATTCGTATCCTTCAGATAAGAAGCATTTTAATATTTCCCCCATTTACCGATAATGGAGTGGTCACAAAATTGACTGACCTTAATTCGGCGATATAAAAAATAGAAATCAACGAAGTGTAGATACCTATATCCTATTGAAATCCACCAAGTTTTAAATCTCTTGGGCAAACACTTGCACGACCACAACCATTTTTGGAGTTATGGTCATTTGCCGTGAATTGGTGACCTGACCTGAGCTAACCTGGGGTGACAATTTTCACACGATGCGCGGAATGGATGTACAAACAGCTGTGCCAAATTGGGCGGTGCTACGCTCATCTTTTTTCGCCGCAAGCAAGAAACACGAGGGGGCATGTTGACCCCCACCGACTCAAACCAGAAATAACTTCTAGAAAAAAGATCGTCAAACAAAGAGAAGTGGGTAAAACGATTACAAAGTAGAACGTTGAAATTAGCATTATCTTTAAGTGAATTCAATTTTACATCAATTGTGAATCCATCATGAACTGGGTATTGGTGGGATTAGTTACATGTAGTGTCTGAATGTAGTTACACAATTATTGTTATTGTGTAACTACAATAACAATAATTGTTAGCTACACAATTATTGAAGAATTAACCTGTTGCAGGTCTTGGGGAATTAGCACACCAAAGAGGTCATGTTCTATAAGTATTTTCGGTACCTATATATCTGCCACTTGCAATTCCTGCAATATGTTATTTGATTTTCCCTCAAATATTTTCTTTTTGCAAAATGAGTTCCAAAAACAGTTAAAATAAGTCAAGGACATGAAACCGAAGTGGCGATACAACTTACGGGTGATCGAGAATAGATCGCTTCAAAATGATTAAGTCACGTGCGAAAGAAAAACTTTTTTTTTCAAAATCACGTGCGAAAAATTCAAGGAAAACATTGGACCATTTTTATTATAATTGTGAACATGTAGATGAACTTTTCTGGTCACAATGACCAATTTTTCCCAGGACCATATTTAGCAATTCAGCCCAATAGTACGTTTATTAAGAACAGGTCAGTTGGAATGCGCGAAAGCATGGGAGGTTAAGCCGTTGGGTACGAGTTGCAAATCGTTTCTGGCAACATTTTCATCAACACTCCCGTTTCATGGTCTGGGTCACGCCAGAAAAGCGCTCCACGGACCACAACCCTGTCTTGGGATTATTGGTAGTACCTATGTAGAAACCCCGAAAGAAATTCGCAGGCCTCTTGCCTTGATGTCTTGAGAAGTGAGACACACTGGAGAGCCTAAGTTAAATATATAAAGTTCAATTTATTATTTCATCCACTGCAAGTTTAAGGTGCAACATTTTTGTTTTGGTCACAGGCATGGGCGTACACCTCCGCCGTGAATGTGCTTTTGATGTCTTGTTCCAGGCCAGTGGTCAGCACAGGAGATGCAGCCGATACCTTCATTCCATGATCTTTCTGAGAATCACCAAATTGTTGCGTACCCCATCTCAAGCTCGCCAGGCATTTATCGCGTGTTACGGTTTGGCATTCATCGCGTGTTACGGTTTGGCTGTTACTCAGAAAAAGAAAAATGTTACACCTTTCTCGACATTATCTGAAGGCATTACGTTGACACAATGGGCGCTGGAAGCCTCACCAAGGCTGTCTGTTTGAAATATTTAAAGCAGCCTTTTAAAAAGAATCTCGATTCGGTACCTTTCATAGACCGCGTGAAATGATTGAATTTGGCTGAACTTGGTCTTCAAGCCTTCACCCGGCGACTTCAGCTCCCATACTTTCGTGTAATCCGAAGTGCCTGTTCGCGGCAAGCGTTTTGTGAGGCTTAATTCCCAAATAATAGTATTGTAACAATATTGAGCCTTGTGGCCTGAAAAGCCCACCTACATGTCAAAAATGATCTACAAAATGGCCCAATGTCCACTAAGCATCTCTGCGCGTGCTTTTGAAAACATGTCATTTTACTTTAGGAAGTGACGTAATTATTTTTTGGACATTCATCCTCGATCACCCGGTGCTTCGGTACCTCGGCGGCTGCTGCATGAAGGCAGCAATACATTTGCAGTGTGTAGTCTTTTATAAAAAAAAAATCATTAAAGTTTGGGGAATTTAAAGAAGTGTTTCCAGCAATACACAGCACAAACTCACCGTAAATATCCATCAATGCATCAACCAGAGAAGTGCTGGATATTCAAGCCGTCCTGATTTGATGACTGAGACACATTCATACAAGTCATGACCAATCACAATATTATAGCAATACAAATGATACTGAGGTTGACATGAAAGAAATAAAAATTAGCATGTCTTTCACTTCAAATGCAACAAGTAAAAGCATTCTTGAATAATTGAAACATTATTGATGTTTTCAACGGCGCCAGCTGCCATCTCAGACTCGATAAAAGCACTGTCCCCACGTTATTTTGTTTTCGCTCAAAAATATAAAACACCAAACAACCTTGCATACGTCACACAGCTAAACTACACGGATGCATGTTTAGATGTATGTTGTTATAGGGTCCTGTGTTAAGCGGTGAACAAAAATATGAAGTCCGAACAAGTTAGTGGAAAATTACAAGTGAAAAGAACCCTTTACTGACGCCGTTCCTACCGTTATTGTTACGATGCTACCACGTCACGCAATTTTCTCCAGTAGCCGACTGTTTTAGTGAGTCGTTTTGGGATCTTAAAAAGTAAAAATACAATATTTGTGTTGGTTTAAATGCAGCATGAAAAATCCACACAAAAATATACGTATCTCATTACAGCATTTTAATACTAAATCGGTAAAAAAAGACGAACAACATTCTCTGTGCTCAGTGCAGGTCGATTCTTTTTAGGGTGCTTGTACAATGCACACCCTCCCCGTCCCAAAACTTTAGGGAAGTAGGTATATCAAGTTTGCAGGCCAGAAACATCGTCCTTGGTCATATTTTTCTGCTTATGAAGTCGGGTGATATCAATAAGAATCTTAAAAAGGTTGTGCTACAAGCGAAAACGGCAAAAAAGACTGTCTGGTGTCTTAGCACGCTTGGCCTGAACACAACTTCTCACGTTACGCCTTACCGAACCTGTCTCACTCAATGTTCATCGATTCGGTTCGCTGATATTATGCCGATCTCGGAATATTTCAAGAAGTATGTGGGCGACCAATATAGCTTCCAGCGTATTATTGACGTGCACGGTTTGACTGCTACATTTTTGTGAAGAAAAAAACTTCGTTAATATCGCGTAAACATTTTTTTCGTCTTCAGGGAACTGCGAACTAAGTGGGCAACCTTTCTGGATTTACTATGCGTTTCAGACCACATATTACACTGTTTTTTTTGGGCGATGTCTTCTTAACGAAGCATCATATTCTTACTAAAATTGGACACAATCAGTTGCAGGAGTACTCATAATCTTGTTGATATGTTCTCTTAACAAAAATAAAAACAAATCTAAGAACACTTGTCATTCACTAGTAATGCTAAATTTACAAACAACCGCTAAATTGGGCACAACCGTTTCGACATCAAGTATTCACATTCCGTAAAGATTGACCCCAGTTCACCTTATGTTAGGCCTCCAGATCATGTCACCAGCTTACAATATCATCAATCCGTGGCTCATATACGTTCAACGAGAATCAGCCTCTCTATAGAGAGGCTGGTTCTCGCTGTTTCTTCTATGGAAGATTTAACCCAACCTAAACATTACGGGTAAATGCAAAGTACTTTTCTTTTCTTTTTGTAAGCCCGCGACCCGTTAGGGGGTCAAAATGACTTCCCCCTCCTCTCATTTTACAATATCTTCAGAACTAACGTCAGTATCGCCGCCAAGTTGCACATAACACTTCACTTTCCACATCAATTTTGCGCATAGTGACAAAAGAGAACGTGAAGATCACGATATGTGGACCGCAAATGACGCCAGAGTGACGTCATGTTCTTCTGTTGTTTTGACAAAAAATGAAGTATATGCTAACCATGAAATCCATCCTCGCCCACATTAAAACAAATGTCTCTTTGTGTGTCGCAACCTCGTCGCTGTTCGGTGACAGGGCTTCACGAAAAGCCGCCAGGTTGCTTCTTAGCAACGTACGGTTAAAGCCGCAGAACGACGGTTCTAGCAGCACGTTACTAGTTAATGTGTGGTCACCACCAGGGCGGTGTTTGTGAAACTCTGTTGTCGAACAGAGCCCTCAACATCAGCAACAGATCAAAACTAAGTTCAAATGTAAACCGAAACTAAAATAGTATTTGCAATGCTGGAAACAATTATAAAATGGAACTTAGATTTCAGTCTTACATAGAAAAAGGTTTCATGTGGCTGGAGTAAATGAAAAGCAGCAGCGAATCTAAGGAACTGATGCATACCTGCCCTCGTATAGGAACGGGGGCCCGCATTTGTTACGGTACACGCTAAGGTCCGGTCTTGTTATCCTCCAGCGCGTGTTCTACGCTAAATCGAGAAAAAAAATACAACGCATTCAAACAGCATTACTATTGGCTCCAAATCAATGTGTTGCTTCCCTGGCTCATCATGCCTGCAATCCATTTATAAGGAAGAAATTCGCTTGCTTATAAAGGACCTATAAGCAAGCTAAGTAAGAGCAGCAATAAATCAAATTAAAGCTCACAGTAAAATGGCTTGTTGCATAATCAATAATTATTTAATTCGCCGTTAAACACGCCAAAGAGGGTAAGGGTTCTGGAATACTGGATATGAACACAATGCCATTGCAACTACGGGCTGCCGTACAATCTTTAATAAAACATCTTTAGTAAAATCTCGGGTTTGCACAATCTGCAATAACATAAAAACGTACTCAAAGTCGCGTAGGCCAGTGCAGTGGAAGATTACTTATTTTGATATAATCGAAAAATAAGAGCTGTTGGAACCATTTACCGGATATTTTTACATTTTTAACGAAAGTAAATAGGTACTCGAAGCTGTACTCGAATACAAATGATGCTGATGACATCTAAACTTTGCGATAACTAATGTTCTTCATTATTTAGTTATAACTTATGAAGAAGGTATTTTTAAAGATTACAGCATCTCTTTTGAAACAGTAGCAGTAAGCAAGATACTTTCTATCGAAATATTTGACCATACATGTCTTTTTGAGTTATCGTTATCATTTTACATAGATAAGTACCTATACGTAATGAAACATATAATTGAATGCGTTGCCGGAGTGATAAGTGTCCTAATGTTGCGTTCGGCATGGGCGTAGATTTACATATTAGTTCAGCATACACAATGCTTCTGTTCAACCCGAAAAGTCAATAATGAATTTGGCCAATAGCGATGCATTTACAAATGCCTGTGTTGTACACTTTGGACTTGTCATTGTGGTGGCTTCTACGCATTTTTCTTAGATATAATGATTGCACGATGCATGTTGTGCGTCCAGCATTGCATTAAGCAGCTCGGAACTTAAAAGGAACGATGTTGTATAGGTACACCTGCGTCAATATGACAGGTCCCAATTTCTAAAAATTCGCCAACTACTTTTGCGCTTTTGGATTTGACGAATGGCAAAAACCTCCGAGTTGTGGCTGCAGTGTTTCGAATAAATTGACGGTTACAAACTGAAATATTTCCATCGTTACCTATGTATTTTATGTTTAAAGACAGCCAACAAACTCGAATTTAGCATTCCCGACCATCTAATCAACGTAGGCATTGGATGACTATAGAGTAGAGATATACTGATACGCAGCAACATCAACTGACTATTAGCAGCTACAAATTATGCGTTACTGTTGTGATCATAAATTTCGTCCATTCTTTTAGCCAAAACATGAGTCTGACTAAGGTGCCGTGTTTTGCGACATTGCCGACTTGAAGCAAAAATAGTCTAACACTGTTTCAGTGAGCACTCTTGACAAAACTCCACTGATAAGCCCTCCTCATGTCTTATCCACCTCATTAACACCGTGAACACAACGTGCGCAAACCGCATAAAGCCGTAAAATTACTTACAACCGGTCTCGCAGCTCCTTTGGTGGGTCTTCCGCTCACTTTCGCATTCGTTTCGCTCACAAAGTCACAGCAAAGGTGTTTCGCGGCGTGGAAATGATTATGCTAATTGCGTTAGTCACAGGTGATTACGCCTTTCCACTACACAGCCTGGACAAGAACCATTAGGTGCGACCAACAATACCGGCGAGCTGGCTGTCGGAGACCGGCCGGCGCTCAACTGGCCGTCCATACTGTTTTTACCCGGGCCGGCTGCGGCCCGAGCGGCCACCAATCAGCGAGCGGCCGGCTCGGGCGTCAGCCAATCAGCGGGCGGCGCGGCCTGCTCTTCGTTCGGCCCCCTCGGCCGGTGGCGGCCGCCCGGTTTGATACATGAGAGCTAATTTGCATCCGCGGCAACCGCGCCCGGGTGCCGATAAGAGGTGGATGCAATTAATGAGGCGGAGCTTGAGTGCAGCCCCGAGCGTGACGTTTGCTTTGTGACGCGCTCTGCACGGGGACGGCCAGCACGTGTTCTAGTTCAGTGTTAGTTACCCGAACAACGAGAGCAAGTAACGGATGCACAATGCACATGATGAATTTGCGTTTCGGAGATCGAAGCACATGAAACATTGAAGTGCGTTTCGCTGAAGAAACATACCTATAGTGAAACAACGAAAGTAAATATGATGGAAAGTGTAAGTTGCTGGCGACATGCAGATGAACGCCGACAGGTCCAATTGAGGCAGAAAAACATAGTCGCTACTAGATATAATGAATTAGATATATTATTATGAGGCTCATAACGTATTTGATTCTCGTCTTTGCTTTATGCTCCCGTATGTTGGAGGTGCTAGAAAATCACAAAGGGAAAGCATGCAGGGTCCACAATTTTGTAGTGAAATTACTGTTCCATTTGTGACCGCCTTGCATTGTACTTTCCAATGTAATTAAATAAATCGAAATACGTACCTAAACTGTTAATGACACTTAAAACCACTTCTAACAAATATGTTGTGATATTAGGCTGATTTATGTTATCTGCCATATCGCAAGCTTCCTGAACAAAGTTTGTAAGGAATCTTGAACGATTGGTAAACGTAAAAGCTTAGCATTGTGTGCTGCGCCCAGTAGATGATTCTTAATTAGGTATGCTGGAAGTGGATGTCTCCGTCTTGAAAATGTAACGTTTGGTTAGATAAATTTGTAGGATAAATAATAATTATAAAATTTTGACTAGTTAAGCTACATTTTAAAGTTCAATTAATCATCTATTCCTTAAATTGTATCTAATATTTTTACCGCACCAAGTGTGTTGCAAAATGCTGGTTGTGTAAAGTGGGTCGTGTAAGACACCCCCCCCCCCACCGTATTTCTTAAAAAAATAGCTAAATAGCTGTTTTGAAGTCTGCGTAAGATTTCGTCTACTATTTCTGCTAGCTGTAGCAGTAGCTACAAGTGGGTTTTTGTTTGGCGAGGGAAAATTATATTTCGATATTTTTTACATTTCAGCACTTCTCGTTTTTGCAAAATAAATACTACTTAAGATGATTTAACCCGCGCCCCGATGGGAGGAGCCAAAACGGCCCCGCCTCCCCTTTTTTCCTGATATCTCCCAAAATGACGCTAGCAGCGTCACGACGCTTTGTAAGCCTTTTTTGACATCAATTCCCCACATACTGGCAAAAGGAAAATAATGAGGTCATGATAGATAGGTCAACCGGAAATTAGGGGCTGGCGGAAAACGCTGTCAGTCGCACAGTTTTAAAGATAAAGTCAATTGTTTCATTCAAAAAGCATAGAATAGATTGGTCTACCAAACTGCTATGTCGGATTTTCGAATTTATAAGAAAAATTGAAAATTGGTAAAATCAGACTAAAAATTGTCTACTTTTGCCATCATTTCACAAATTTACAATTGTCAAAAAAACAGGAATATATGTTACTGACCAGCTTGACAAATATTTGTACAAAATTTGACGTCAATATCATCAAAAATGACCTTTCGAGGGCCAAAAATGGACACTTCTGAAGACATTTCTACGAATTCCGATGATTTTCAGTATTTTCATTTTATCCGAGTTCAACTAGGAACACAATGTTATAGGGTAATTTTTCGCGTTCGTGACGAAAAACTGACTCAAAAACATGTATTACAGCTACCAATGACCAAAATCAGCAGTTTGACCTTGTTGACCTCGTGACCTCTGATGACCTTGACCTGACCCATGACTAACAAATGCTTAGAATGGTACTTGGAAGTGTCAGGAACACGATTGATGCCGATTTGGTAGCTTTCATGTGTCCAATATAACTATTTTGCCCGACAATCCCAACCAAGCAAAAACGGGCAAAAGTTGGGTCTTTGACCTGTGACGTCATCAGTGAACCTGGGACCAAATTTTGCATGTTGTTTTGAATGTTCATGCACAAGGCTATCAAATACCGTTTGATTCTTGAAAATAGGCCCAGCAATTTGAAAGATCGTATGCGGGGCCTAAAACGCCCCCCCCCCCCCCCCCCCCACATCGGTGGGCAGGGGTCGGAAATAGCCCATCGGGGCGCGGGTTAATATGAGGAGAACTGTGAAGTGTTTAGATGATAAAGTGATGACCACGAGGATTTATAAAAACAATGTTTGTCTGAATTCAACAGTGATGCTTTGTGGGGAAATGCAAATAGCTTATTAGCAAGCAATGTGTGGCAATACGCCCATTTTCATGTGGGGTAAAACACCTAGTGTCCACTTTGGGCGTTTGCAACATGAAGTTGGCACCAATAATCTTAAGTATGTTTGTGATTGCAAATGGGTTAGAGGAATAATTTCCGTTTTCTTTATCTTGAATTTTACGAAGCCACTTACTCTCGAACCACTTCATTTATCTCGGTAACTGCTAAGGGCCCCATTAACCTGCACTGTTCTGGGGGATGACATTTAGAGTTTACACCTCTTTTTCCTGGTGATTTCGGGATTATCGGAAATAAAAATGCTAGTCAGCCCTTTTGAGCATTATTGTTTTGTATTAATTAACCACATTGTGTAAAATTATCGATCTTTCGATCGACCCACGCACTTGGACGTTTTGCCCCATACGTGGGACAAAACGGCCGTTTTGCAAGGTTTCTAAATTTTGATAATTTTAGTACACAATCGAGCAGGACACAAAGCTTTGATGCATGATTTGTCGGAAGAAAACTTAACGGTCTATTCCTGAATACAATCCATTTACCTACCAAAACAGAAATAAAACAAATATATGACCATTATTTTTAGGGTGGGCGCTTTGCCCAATTCTAGCCTGCGCTTTTATTATCGTTCAGCATTTTAAAGAAATAAGGACAATGAGTAAGCAGCACAGGCACCGTAATAGAAGATAAAGAACTAAACACTAGCGAAGTGCAGAAGATAGTGGTGCAAAATGTATATTGCAGCATTTATTCTTGCAAGCTTCCCTTCCGATGTTCCTCTGTTTGCGTGATGTTCTTGCCAGGCGCGTGAAGTGCCTAAACATTGGATACCTATAAGTTAACATTGCACTTTCAATCAGTGGCAGCCAAGCGAAGAATATCTCTAGCCAACAAAACACGAAATTTTGAAGGTAAGAGCCATCAAGCGCTAAATAGATGATTACTGCGCAGTGGCCGTCATGTCCACTGCGCAAAACGGGAACGTTGACTGAAATATTTTCCTGCGGCAGGATAGTTTAAGTTGTGTTCGAAATCCAATTTTATAACTGTATTGTACGATGATGTGCCTATCTATGAATATGCTAATGTATAATTTTATCTATGTCACTTTGGGAGCATAACTCTCCGTCATAGAGCTATCGACATTGACTTTCAATCCGATCCGGTGGCTCTGAAAAACGCCGGTTGGCTTAAGTTCACATCCTGTTCGTGGAAATCCACTTTAAGGTAGTGAATTTGATTGTCATGTTAGTCGAGAAGCTCAGCTCATGCAATTGTCCAGCGAGCCAAGATGCTCATTGCCCAGGACAATGAACATTTCCTCTCCACCGCTGAACATTTCCACCGCTCATTGTCCCTGGTGACCAGGCACTCGTTTCGTGAAGTTCTCCATTTTAAACCATTTTGCCTCACTTTACAGATTAGCTTCTACCCTTTAATCAAGCCAAGCGCCAGCACTAGCGCCACCTTAACTGCCCGGGACTGCACGCCAAACATCGAACACCACCACTGAACTGACGAGTGATGACAGACATCCGCCTCCTCGATGTCTACAATGCCTCTCGCTTACCATCAGCCTTCCAAACCTTCTCATTTCCGTGGCACCCAGCCAGCCCGGACAGCTCAAAACACCCCGAAACATCCCGAAACATCTCCGACCAGCTCTGAACCTCTCCGAACAGCACAGAACGATCTAGGAACAGTTCAGGAACGGCCGAGACCAGTCTGCGAACGACCTGGCAATGGCTCGAGCACGGCCTGGGTACGGCCCGAGCACGGCTAGAACGGCCCCAGCACGGCCAGAACGGCCCGGGAACGGCCGGGGACGGCGGCGGCGGGGCGGGCCGGCGCCGCGGGCGGG
>JARFNZ010185438.1:0-12318 GCA_031763405.1 Balanus nubilus
AAGGCCGTCCGGCGGCGGCCAATGTCGGCGCGGCGTTCGGCGATGGCGGCGATCGCGGCGCGGTAACGGTGCTGACGGCAGGCGGCGCCACTGGCCGGCCGCGCCGCGACACGCCCCTGTCTCGGGTCCGCCGAGCACGACAGACAATGTAGGAGAAAGGCGACGGAGCCGCCGGTCGGCCCTCGGCCCGCCGCCGGTCGCGGTCCCGGACGCCGCCATCGGAACGTCCGGCCACGACGCCGACCTACAGGCCTCGACGGACAAACGAGGCAATCGGCGGCGGTGACGGCGCCGCGGCGGCGGACGATGCGCGGATTGTTTTCGGCCTGCGCCGGCTCTGAAGGTCGTTCGTCTGTGATGATGCGCTCGTCAAGGCCCGCTGCGTCACGGCACACTCCGCGGGTGGTATTGCTAGAAGCGGACGAATGCGGTGGTAGCGATAGTATCACAATAACCACGACCACTAGTCGTAGATCCACGACAGGTGGATTTTCAGATCTTAGATGAACTCAAATAATAGTTCATGAACATGTTTTCACTCAATATCAGCAACGTTAGGCATCCTACCATGTGAACCAATGTCGTTGTATCAAGTGAAATGTCGATGCTTGCATTAATCTTGAGCGTATCTAGGTGGTACGACATTGGTCTGCTTGGACGGCGCTGCTATAACTGATTCCGATGCCCACGATGAATTTGTGCTTGACATACTGCGAACAACTGTGAAGAAACATTGAAGTTCTTAGGTTTTGAACGCGAATCCTAATGACGAAGAGAAATGCCGCCACATTTCAGCGGTCTGTTACAAAATGCCCAGCTTTTTGCTGGCGCCTCAATGAAATGAAGCACTGCCTTTGGCCTCTGTTTGACCTCTCTGAAGAGACTGTGGCTGGTGGGGTCAAGCCTTTTGGCCTCTAGCGGTTGTTTCCCGGCGTTTTCCCCATGCGCTCCGTTGGTGAGTGACCTCCTTTCGATATGATTGATGTGCACCACGAGCCGATTACGTAAGACCACAGGCGCTGAAGTCAGGTAGTCGGGACTGTGAATGCGTTCATCGATTCGGTGTAAATGACGTGTACTGTACACGATTAAGTCCTCTTGTGGGCGCGAGACATTACGTGCAAGGCTCAAGGATCAGTTGAATGTTGTTGTCGGTTTGGGATGCACCGAAAAATGATCGCATGCTTCTGTAATCGACGTAAAAGGGCTCATGAAGCAAAAAGATGGAACAAAACGTTCTGCGAATGACGCATTTGAGTTCTGACATCATTGCGTGTCCGTACTATTGCGGTATTACCAGGACCATATATCGTATGCCGATTTCCATGTTCCGCATCAAATGTGAGCAACGCCCACCACGTCATGAAAGCACTGATCTCGTAAATCAAGACGCGACGTGTGAAGCCCAGTTAACTACAGTTCTGTAAGCTGAGTGAAAGCATTTACCAGAACTAGGCGCCCTGGCTGAATGCGTGGCGTGCCAGCAAAATTTAGCAAAAATAATGGACCACGAAACTTTGATGGGAATTATCGATGGACATCCCACAGCTTAATTCAAATGTCAGCCTAAAATAGATTTCCTGTTTGGGAATTGAGTATCCTTGTTGAAAACGACGCAACGCAATTAATGGAGACACTCTAATTAATGCATCATGGTTCAATTGTAGTAGTCACATTATAAAACAACCATTGATATGTGCTGCTGAGCCTTTGTGTAGCACTCGGTATAATTGACCCGTTGGATAATTGGCTATTTCTATACGAACAAAACACGTCAAATCGATCCTTCCAGACTCCAATCGAGGAAACAACAAAACATTGCTCCTGACTGACATTGATTTCAGGTTCATTTTGTGCGCAAGAGAGAGGCCCGCGGTATAGTTTCTCTGGTTTGGCATCAGCCAGGTACATGTGACACTATGGTTATTCTCATTTGCGGGATTGATCTTATTTACTGCGTATTTTCGAGGAAACTTACAACATTGCTAAAGTACTAGAGACAGCTCACGTCTTATCTTTTGCTATGCATTTACCAACTGGAGATTCCAAGCAGGCTGAGTATGGGAGGTCTCGAGGACATGTAACCATTGTCCGAACTTCGTACGCTTCACCACAAGCCTGACGAAGGACGTTCGCAATCTGGAAAACACGAAGTCTGCGCCTCGCGAAATCCCTGACGGAATTCACACCTGGTAAGCCAGAAATCCGCAGCGGTATGGCGTCATGCCACCGCGATGCCGATTTCCCCTTCCAGAGCTGGATCCGGGCAGCACTGCCGCCGCCCGCGGCTGATCTAGTCTCCTCCCGGCCGCTCCGGGCTGAGCCGGACGGCTGCACATTCCGGGAGGCTCCGGCGCCGCCCCCGAAAGCCGGCCTCCCGTGCCGCTCTCAGCCCGGTCCGGACTGGCGAGCGGCTTCGCTTCCTTCCCGTTACTCGGAGCCATGCACCGTGCGGGCCTACTTTCTCGCCGCCGCCGCCGCCGCCGCCGCCGTCGCCGCCGCTGCTGCTGCGTAGTTTCATTCATGCCTGTCGCCCGGCCGGCCGGCGGCGGTTGTGTATCGCGTTACCGACGGCCGTCCGGCGGTGCCGGCCACGACGAGGCACGCGACGGGGCGGCGCCGCCGCCCACGCGACGCCCGGCCGAAATCAATCGTGCGTGCGTCACTGGCGCCGCGTCGTACTCGCGTGACGTCACCGGAGCCGGGGCAACCGTCATCACACATGACGTGACGCGCCGCCGCCGTTACCACCCAAACACGGCCGTAAACAAACGCTGGCGCCGCGTGGTGCAAGCTAGCGCCGCATCCGGGTCCTGTTTGGGCCGCCGCTGGATGTTTATTTGGCGTTGCATAACGTTGGGAAGCACCGTGCTATATTCACCGGTAGGTGAATGTGCTGGCACTTGAGGAACAATGGGAAGGTAAATGAAGCAAGGTCTGAGTCTTCGAATGAGGTCACCGTCGGAGGTTGTGGAATTTATGGCCTAAACAATCCGCATACGGCAAGAACGCTCAGTTATGTTGGCGCCACGAACAAGCGCCACGAATGGATAACTATCGTTCCGGTGAAGAACCGTATTTTCTCTGCATTAGTTCTTTGCCGTTCGTATTTCGAACTGTAAAGCGCAAAATATCATGCTTGAAGTGGAAATAGATAATTGAAATGATGAAGAAATACAAGCAAGCCCTTCAAATGCTCCCATCATATCAACTCAGTAACAGGCCACATACGGTTCATCTATAGATTTTAATTCGCGATGTTATTATAACTCAAACATCATGTAATATCCCGACTTACAATGTACAGACACGTTTGGTATGCATTTTTGGTTTCTAAAGGTCGTGCACATTGTATTTTCCCATGTTACAATGGATCTGAGAAAGGCTAATGGCGCCACTTTCATGAACTTAGGAGGAGCTTACCGCTGCTTAGTGACAAGGCATGGCATAACAAAATACACCACATTTACTAAGTATTCAGCCTCTCTTAGCAAAACAAGTACTTAGCTACAATGAAATGAAATGGTCCCTGTATACCCTCTAAAACTTCCATTTCAGTGATGAGGGATGCGATGAAGCTTTAAATCCGACTGGCCACCCGGCCCGGAGCCGGCGCCAGGGTTACGTTTCTGTTCGCCCCTGCAGTCGCCGAGACTAGCGGACTGCGCCCGTGTATTGCGGGACGCTGCGTGCCTACCCTCCCAGGCGGCAGCTGCGCAGGGCACGGCCGCCCTGGAGCTGCCCAGGAAAAACACCGCTCGACCTAGGGAGTGTCGCGCACGACCCGCCGTTCAACGGACCGCTTCAGTTGAATGGAGAGAGGTGGAATTCGGAAACGGAAAATGATCATATCACGCCGAGACAGCCACAAGAGCCCTGGCACGAGCAGTCTGGAACGATTACCTATGGCGTTTATAAGTTCAAGGTTCAAAAGGTACGGTCAGCTCGAGAAATTCCAACCGATATAAAAACAACTTCCAAGTACCAGCATTTCAAATGACTTTGAAGGAAAGGGCAACGACAAGAATTTGGTAGCAAGCACTAAAGGGAAACATTCTTCATAACGGTAGCCAAGTGTTTATTATGGTAACTGTGGCAGCCTCTCCACATTTCTCCTACTTCGATGCAGCAGCCCTGGCTTTCACGAGCCGTTCGTCGGTTACAAGCCTCACTAATTCAGGCATTTCCGACAACTGTTCAAAACAGATCAATGTCCGCTTCGCCGTCAGAATCAATCACGCTGCAACCTTCCCGCACCAGTCCTGCAGCCAATTACATTGCAGGCCCCCTGATACCATTCCATCTGCGAATCAGCGTCCGTTCTCCAGAGCCCGCCGAGGGCCGGCCGCCCCCAAGGGAACCTCTGCGGTGCCTTTCCACCGATGACTGATTTGGCGCTGATTGGGCTCTCCGATGTTGACTCTGTGTGGTCCGGACGTATATGGATGCGGCAGAACGAGTCAGAAACGACTACAGTGACTCATCAGTGAACGCTGTGGTCGCGGGCTCCGTTGCAGGCGTGCCAGACATTCTTTCCCAGGGTGGCCTGCGACGGGTCCCACGACGAGTCCAGTTTCGGCCGGCCGCCACTAGGCGTCGCCTGTCGCTGGAGCCGACCCAGCGCAGGTCGCCGGCGACCGTCTGACACAGCAATGACGTTACTTGCATCATAGCAATGCTCATATAGCTGACAGTGCTGTTACCTGTCTGAGCATGCCGTGGCATGAGTTACCATGGCTGACACTGCAGTTACCATGAGTTACCATGGCTGACACTGCAGTTACCTGGCTAAACGTGCAATCGCCTAGTCAAGAACGCAGATATTTTGCTGACATTGTGGTGTCGCAACTGACGTCATAACAATGTTTTGTGTTGCGTTGGCCTAGCTCACTTTACAGTGACCTTGTCGACGTTGCAATGGCTTAACACGTACTGAAGAGATCTGGTCGATATCTAGCCGAGCTAGCTGACGCTGCAGCAACTCATCTGACCAAGAGCGCCACCACCTTCCGAATTTGGGGAGAGGGATGTATTTTGAAGTCGAATCTTTCCATGCATTGACTAAAGGTGTAATGTTCAAAACGGGAAATTTTAGAGGGACGCGCCCATCCCCCGTACCGCTCCGCGGCAGTGTTGCCCTCGTATTTGAGTCTGAAGGGACACAGTGGAGCTCTCAGTGCCAACTGCGTCATCACCAGGATCTGAGGCGGTTCGAGCCCCGAAGAGGCCCCGTCGGGTGCCCGGGGGGCGCGGTGCAGGGCGGCCCGGCCGGACCGATTCCCCGAGGAGTTGTAGGACAGCTCCGCTAACGGTCTGTCTGTCCGTCGCTGTGTCGACCCGTCCGGCCAGCCGGTCTCTACTGTTCCCCGAACTGGCGAAACCCGGTAAAAAGCCGGTGTGCTGGCGGGCGGGCGGGCGAGCAGGGGTGGGCCGACTCGGCAGCCGGCGGGGAGGGCGGGACACTGGGGCGTCACCCGGAGACTGCTGTCCGGCCGGCTCCCTCCGCGGCCCGGCTCGTCCGACGGGCACACCCTCCCGCTGCTGAAGACTAGTCGGCGGCACGGCAGACGGACCGCGGCACCTAATTTCGGAGCTGTTAATGAGCGCGGTGATATATTTACGGCTGCACACCGCATGGGTGCTGAACGGAGTTGCCACTGGCGTCGTAAACCCGGGCCAGTCGCTGGGCGTTATAGCCCAATTACCATCCTCAACATAGTTGTCAAGGTTAGCGAGGTGCGACTGAGCAGTTGGACCGCCGAATGAAGGCAAGGCCGGCTATAATGAAGATACTAACGTCCAACGCAACGATGGCTCAAATAGTTTATAATAGTCAAATAGTTTATAATAGTTAAAAATAGTCAAATAGACTTTTGTCCTCTTTGCTCGAGACATCCATAAGACAGACCATAATGCTGTAGTATTGATATCCCTCCCAGAGTGCTCAATTTTTGCTTATTTGTTATATATGCTTTCTGGTCGATGTAACATTGAGGGCTAGATCATATTTTCTAGATTATCAGAAAGTTGCAAATACCATCCTTGGTATGTCAATTAGGTCAACTGGAAATGGCAATCGCCGGCCGAAGCATCTGCAATATGCTGCATTTATAAAGATCACTGGTGGTGGTCCTATGCAAGTTGTGGAAGGCACTGTTTTGTTTTTGTCATTGGTGATGTTTCTTATCTGTCTAAGTAGTGTAACTAGTGTAGTGTAACTTGATGACGGGAACAAATATGAAACCGTGAGTTTTGGTACCTACGTAATTGAGCCTTGTATCAGCAATCTACTTTGCAACAAAACACCGAAATCTGACTGTCAAAATGTCTTATTTATAAACACTTGGTACCATCTCCTTGTTTAAACCGATTGGATACATGCTATTATATTTCATTTGCACACGCACAAATGAAACCGAGACTGATTGTCTCACAGGCTCACACTCGCATATGAGACGTTAGTTGATTTTACAGATGGCTGAAATTAAGCGGCGAGGGAATTCGTTTCGGGACTTTGTTGTGATATTTTTTCCGGCCTCGCCATAGTAACGCGGTACTCATTATCCAATCAATTGTCCCCACCAAGCAGACTTAGCAGATCACTGAATATTTGATTTGACGTTTGATGGTTTGAAGCAAACATCAGGCGTAAAATGATGTCAGGTTAATTGCCATTTTTCATACCCAGCAATAATTGCATTCCACTTCGACTTATTGATTGCTACCCAAGGTGCGGCGCTCGAAATATCGAACTTCTGAAACTTATGCTCACTTCCTGGGTTTAATTTATTGTAGCCGTGACTGCCGACATTCCGCGTAGATTCTTCTAACGGTTGTACCTGTTGATGTTTCGAAGAAGTGAATCGAGATCATGTGCTGAATACAGCTGATTCGACTTCCGCTGACCCATATTTATTTTTTATGCCCAAACATTACGGTTAATTGCTTAAATCGTTTCACGGAAATCTACAAACCAGCGAGAGAGTCCTCAGCATAGTCCTTGGCCTAGACAAGACAGCTGTGTAGCCGTTGTGGGGGTCACAGAGTTCTTCATTTAAGGGAAGTACTCGGAGTAGGAAAGAGAGCCGAATGTCGTGTTAGATCTCACGCAGCACGTGACGCTTACAGATGTCACAATGTACGACAAGTACAATACTCGATCGAGGAAAAGAGTCTTGTCGCTGTGCCGGGGTCATCCAGTCCGCGGTGTGCATGTGCGCCGGCGTGCTTGTTCTGAACTAGCCGGCACCGTAACGTCACCGAGGCGGCGGAGCGATACTCATCAGCGTGAGTTCGCCGCCGCGCGGTCCACGAATGGACAATATCCCTCGCTCTGGACGAACAGACAGTATCCTCGGCCGCTGTCGCCGAGTGCCGCCCGCGAGAGACACGCCTGTTCGTGGAACTGGCGGACGCTGGTGACTTTCCAATCAGCTGGGACGGGGCCAACGGGACCCAACCAGCTCGACTTGGTAACAGGACTGATACACGCCTCCGCCGCCGCCGCCGCCGCCGCCGCCGCCGCCACGGACAGAACGTGAGATGGTACTGGATAAACATAGCTGGTCCGAAAGCGCAGAGACGGGTGGATTTGCGCAGACGAAGTACATTTGTCGGGCGGAGCAACTTGACCTCTCAGCACACATGGCGTGGTGAAACAAAACAGTTCCAGTTTAGTACACTTGGCTAGCTTTTGTATACGTTTTCTTCCGATTAGTGAACTTCTTAAAAATTAAATCTGGGGGTACTTACTAAAGCATTTGTATCTTAGGTTTGTTTTGTCTTTCTAAATACACTTTGTTTTTTTTTAGCAGGATTAGCAATCAGATCAGTATCAGAAAGGAATATAGAATAATGACTGAACAGGGGATCAACTGAACACTTCATTCTTCAGTGGCCGAGGGCAACATCCTCATCAACATTCAACATGTAACTGGATTGCCTCGCGCCGTTTCTTCAGCTCGGATAATCGGTGTATTCGCAATGCCATTGCCTTTCAGTGAATGTGGTGATGCATGTGCTATGCGTAGAAATCCATTATACACATTCAAGATAAATTGCAAAATATTGATGAGGGGTAATCAAAAGTCGCTTTTTTTCCCGACAATCGTTTACCGATACGTCCCTAAAAAATTACTTTTTGTATTCAGTTATTCTATATTTATTTCTGGTTGTATTTTTAACTTCCTGCGTTTGTAATATCACGCGCTCATTTTTGTCCACGCATTCTTTTTGCATTTGTCACGGACACGGTGTCCTTTGGCTGGTCGACCGTGTCGCGTCCCGCTTCCATTTCCAACCCTCCTCCGTCTTATGACTCCGCGAGCTGATGCCTTGCCAGGCCGGCGGCGGCGCACCAGTTGCCTCCAAACTAGGGCCGACGTGACGCACGCGCGACGAGCAGTGACGTCACGATCGGCTCACACCTGTCCCGTGACCGGCTCTATTTCGACTCGGTTGACAGAGAGCCCCGAAATGGCCCGGGGCGGCGGCGGGGGTGGCGCGTTCATGTGACAGCTCCCGCGGTGCCGCGACGGACTGCCCGACCTTGGCGACCGGCTCTTGGCACCCGGCGCCCCCTCCCCCCCCCCACGGTCCGTCTGGTCTGGCCGGTCAGGAGAGGGGTGTGGCCTGCTCACTTGGCTGACAGTCGGACCTCGGTCTCAGCTGGATGGGTGTGGCAGAGTGGCACGACCCACCGAGACATGATCGCTGCGCAGTGAAGAAGTGCAGACTTCGGTGTGACCTTAGAGTAACCATGAGTGTAGTGGAATATAGGTCGGGATAACTTAAAAATTAAACTTAATAATATCTTTCGGAGTGTCTGAGATTCGGACGCCGATTCACCCAACTTTTATGACTGTATCATGATGATAAAAGTTCAGTAACCCAACTAACGTGATTCACGGTGCCATCAATGCAGGCAGAGACATTCGATGATCGACAAATTGAATGTATCACGAATATAAAATTTGTGAATTATTTTCTCTATAAATCTCCGTGACAGTCAAAAGGTGACATTCAAATAACGTTTGAATTACGGTTACCGATTTAACGACTTGTGTGTTGGAGGACTAAGGCCCGGTTTTCACTGAACGAAAAGTAAACGGAACGTGAAGCAAACAACTAAATTGCTATATTTTGTCTTAATCGCACTGTTCTAAGCATATTCTACGTTATTACTATATCATCAATTTTGTTGCCATATCCCATTGTGCCCTGCTTGTGTTTGCAGCCGGTTGTGGCCTGTTCAGCTTTACAACTTTCACGTTTTGCTAACGTTTGCTCTACGTTTGCGCCCAGTGAGAACCGGACGTAAGTCCGATTCTCACTGAACGTAAACGTAAAGCAAACGTTTACTAAACATGAGGTTTGTGAAGTTGAGTAAGCCACAAACGGTCACGCATATAAGGCTTCTACAAACGGATATGGTACCTTATAACGCTGAAATTATGACAATAATGATAATGTACTCATGAAGGCGTGGTTAAAATACAATAAAGCCAGTGGCTGTCTACGTATGCTTCAGGTTTTGTTTGCTTTATGCTCAGTGAGAACAGCTCGCTGGCCTAAGCGCACAAGTGAAGGTCACCAACCGTAGCCAGAGAGTGACCAAACTGTATCTGTTTTGATGAGAAGTTTAACACTGCTCTACTTCTCATAAAAACCGATGCGGTTTGATGACGTTCTGGCTACGTTTGGTAACGTTCTGACTACGTTTGGTAACGTTCTGGCCACGTTTGGTGACGTTCTGGCTACGTTTGGTAACGTTCTAGCTATGTTTGGTGACGTTCTGGCTACGTTTGGTGACGTTCTGGCTACGTTTGGTAACGTTCTGGCTACGTTTGGTGACGTTCTGGCTACGTTTGGTGACGTTCTGGCTACGTTTGTTGACGTTCCGGCTACGTTTGGTGACGTTCTGGCTACGTTTGTTGACGTTCCGGCTACGTTTGGTGACGTTCTGGCTACGTTAGGTGGCGTTCTGGCTACGTTTGTTGACGTTTACGTTTGCGCTTTGCCCAGTGAGAACCTGGCGTGAAGGTTATAGCGTGGCAGGCGAAGATTCTTCAATGCCGATTAGTCGTGAAATTCAGTCACGTCTCAGGGTGTAAGATGTGATCTGTCCGTGGATGGGCGCTGTTAGACCCATTATCACGTCTAAAGGCGGAGAGCCGGGAGCACGCAACTTGAATTGAGATGAAGATGCTTGTCGTGATGCCAGCCATTTGTTCCTTTCACATACGTTGTTTTTATTTTTTATGTGCTGCATATCAAAGTAGCCCCGCGGTAACGTTCATGCACATTGCATAAAAGGCAGTATGAGAGTGCATCCCACTACTTTCGCAGACTTTGTGAGAACAGATAACATTCTCTTGTCGACATAATCATATAAATTGATCATCATTCACTGAAGTCACGTATGTACCATGAACTTTGCAAAACCCACAACGAAAACAAATGCACGGATCTGCACGAGGATATGCTAGAGAGGAGCGAGATTAACCTTAATCATATGGAGAATGTTGATAGCCTCCAGTTCTGACAGCGTCCGATTCTTCGCACTCGTTAACCCGCTCTTATCCGGGCTAAGCTGTTGGCCCCGGCCATGTACCCGCCGACCCTAATCTCGCCTGGGGCAATGTCGGCTGTCTGTGCCGGGTGATGACAGATACCGGACTTGCCCTTCTCCAGTCAGAGGAGGCCTACTGCTCGATGCCCCGTATACAGCGCACATCGTATGTAAGCGCACTGTGTGATGTTCAGTGTAGAACATGCAGTATATGCAATATAAAGTGCATGCTGTGTAACATGCACGGAGCGCGGTGTACACGTGAAGTATGGAGCACATATAACATTGTGCAGTATGTCTATATGCAATGTGTGCGGGTGGGCCCTTTGACCCCGGAGCGGGGCCGATCCCGGACCTGACGGGCTGACCTTTGACCGCGTGCAGCTGGGGTGTGGCGTGCCACGAGCGGCGAACCCCCCCCCCCCGACCAACCGGTGGGGGGGGGGGGGTCCGGTCACACCCGCCCACACCTGACCAACGTCACTCAGCCGGCCACCGTCAACGTAACGATGGTGAACCAGGACCACCGCGCCGGCATTTAAAGGTGGTTCACCTATTCTGTAGTCTGCGTCGCTGCAGTCGCACCTACATAGTTTTGAGGTACCAGGTAGGATACGTAAAATCCATGGATCTCTTATCTTTTCATAGAAAAACTGCGATATTTGTATAATTAGGACACTGTGGAATTATGGTATTTTCTGTCGTCAAATGTCAAATGTGATAAAATGCTTGTCGCATGTATGCTTAATTGGCATACCAACGTGACATGGGTTTGATCCTAGACGACATACCAGATATTTTACAATTTTTCGCATGGACATGCATTTACTCCCCCAATTTCTATGTGGTGTAGCTTCTTAGAGATGCCATCCCATAGATGGATGGATGTAATGCTATGAACACAGTTTCTAAATAACCAAACAAATAAAAAGGTTAACAAATAAATAACCAAATATAACTGAATAAAATATCGTCACGGTCGCCACCTGTCGTTTATCGGGGACCATTAGTGCGGCGGCAGCGGAGACCGCCGGTGTGACGACCCGTCTCCTCCGACGCTCGGGACCTCCAAACGGCCGCAGCAGCTGGCGTCTCTCCGCCGTCTCTCCGTCCCGTCTCCGTCCCGTCTCCGTCCCGTTCGTCATGCCGCAACAGCCACTCGGCGGACACGGCACCGGTCCGTTCACGGCGCTGTTGTGACACTCGTGGCGCATCAGAATCTCGGCCGGCGCGGCATCTGGCCGGCAGCCGGTCGGACGCGTGCCTCTCCGCCGCGTGACGGCATGCGACGGCGTGTGACGGCGTGCGAGGGCATGTAGCGGCTTGTGACGGTGCGCCTGTCTGTCCGATAGGTCCGACAGTCTGTCCACCAAGTACAGGGTGCGTCTCATGGGGCGGAAAGTAGCCCGTAGTTGTGTGGTAACTTCAACTCCAAATCATCATCTTAAATGTGGCGGTCCGCCGGCTACCTGGCAACCCAGCAGCATTTCCGGCTGTCCATACATATGTCCGTCCGTCTAGTGGCATCTCCGGCGGTATATAACACATACACACACCTAACCATATGTCCGTCCGTCCAACAGGCCAGGCCAGCAGTCGCGTCATGCTGAGTTGAACCTGCGGGATGCAGCGTCACATCCCGGAGATGTGCGGCGTCACGGCCGGCCACGTCACGTGACGTGTCCCCTCTTAGTTCCACCTGACAGCAGGTGGCGGGGGGGGGGGGGGGGCGTCCCAGGGAGGGGCAA
>JARFNZ010185438.1:12328-25474 GCA_031763405.1 Balanus nubilus
CCCCCCCCCCCCCCCCTGGGAGGGGCAAGGCTGTCCGAGGTCACCCGGTCTATCGGAGGCCGCCCGACTGCGATTTAAATGGCCCAGAGTGGGGGAAGGAGGGGAGGGGAAAGTGGAAGATGGAAGAATGGGAGAATAAGACATATGGAGGGGAGGGATAGGGATATGGGTGGAGGAGGAAATGGTGGGATATGCTAAACTTGTTAGAGCAAGGTGAGAACAAGCTGGCTCGCAAGCATTATACAGCAGCGAGTGAGCATGAAACGTTCTACACATGCCTTCTGTGAACATAAAGCTGAAGTTGGATCGTAAGTGTTACCAGTGCCGATGGTTAACGGGTATATGCCGCTAGTTTTATGGCCATTTGTGAAAAGAGAAGCGGGTTTAGGAACATGGACTAACTCTTTACAAACAGCTGCTTAAGCCAACAGGATAACGGTGTCGGGGTCCGGTCGATTTCGTAAGAGCACCGTTTAGCAAAGCTGGACAGGTTTTCCGTTAGCCGGCCGACCTTCAGCTTGGGAAAGGACTTCGGCGGTCGACACGACCGTAAAACACTAAGGTAAGGCCATAATTGGCATATTCGTTATCCAAACGCTATTGTGGTCATGACAGGATTCAGAAGAAGTAATTCGGGTTTTTTGTCGGCGCTCAGTGAATAGAGACGTTCATAAATGTCAAGAATGTTATGCCGCCAACGGTAACAAAGCATCATTAGAATTTAGATTGTTCGTTCAACCCTTTTATGCGAGACGTCCTTAGATGGAATATTCGTTTTCCCGAAGTGTTTTTACGTTTATCAATTTCCACCACATGCCTGTGCATTTCTACATCAGCATTATGTAACACAAGGTAAAATACACACTTATAGGTAGTGTGTCTACTCACATCGTACATGTGGAGTTATGGACACAGGATTGTACTCGTAAAGCAGATATTTCTTCATGAAGCCATACCTGCATTGTTCCAGTATCATCCTGGTTGCTGAGAATTTCCAATTACCCCAGTCACAGGTGTGGAATACCAAATTGTTATCGAGCTTACCCCAACCTGCTTCCACCACTTCAATTCGATACAAACGTGTCGGCGTATCGATAACGTCAACTAATCGCATTTCGACAAGACAGCTCGTGAGCGCTGATAGCAGCATTCAAACAGGGCCCCCGCAGCAGTTCTGCTGCGACTGTTTATTTACAGTTCTCATTCTTTTGTCTTTGCGATTATTTGGCTGTGCCTTTTTTCTATCCAGAGATCATGATGGCCTTAAATATATCGGATGAAGCTAAGGTCATTTGAAAGCCATTCTGCACACCGTAATGAAAAGGCAAAAACAACGGAGTAGGTAATGCTTACAACGGAATGTTTTGATTACTGATAACCACACGCGCGCCGCACTGCATTACTTTCTCTTCAGTTTGTTTGCTGTCATCATAGTGTTTTCACCATAGTTTTGCTTTCGTTGAAATCTTTACCGAAATAAGCCATTTTAAGCGTGAAATCAACTTTCAGAAGCCTATAGGTCTATTAATTTTATCGCATTCAAACGTGATACAATTGCTACTAATTGTAGGAAGAATGTTTTGGGCAATAACAAACGGTAGACACGTTCCCTTTACTTGGTATGACATTTAACACCATTGTTTGCTCGTATTTAAGGCTTATCAATAACGCGTTTTGGCAATGCTGTTTCAGAATCACATGCAAAGCGAGAGCTTACGCCTGTATGCCATGCTGATGCTACATAACTACGCAAAATTAATAACATATATACGGGACAACGAAACAAACATAAACAACTTCTTCAAGCGATATTATTGCCCTGCATTTCAGTTTGCCATTTTATAATGTAAGATTATCAATAGATTATAACAAATTCATATATAGCTTGTTAACAAAATACTATATATAGGTATCTATATGTAAATACATGACTCGGCACAAACATATACGATCGTAAAATAGCAGGTTTCATAAACAAAATTGGTAATGGATAGTCAAATATGTACAAATTAGGATATGCTCGATATGAACAGCACAGTAAGCAAACCCGAACGTAGACACTCATATTGCGAAAGCGACCTATCGTTCAATCAACTTTTACTTTCAAAGCAACGCTTCGAATCTCTATCCCGGCACGTACTTTCGATTCTATGCCAGCTAGATCGACCGATGGATTAGTCAAGGCTGGCTTTCATGCGCAATATGGTTTGTGTAGACTCTGCTGAAGATGTCTTATATTTGTTATTTATCCGAGGTTATTCCCAACAGAATGCTTACTTTTAAATATCACGGGAAGTGTTGGTGGGCATGTACATCGCGGGTTCTTTAATCTCTAACCGTTTCATACCTATTTGGCGAAATATTTCTCTCCTTTTCTTAGATTTCTTGGGTAGAAAGGTTTGGACCAACTGGACCAATTCTTATCAATACTTATGCCCTGCCCAACTGTCCCATATGACCTGACCCGCTGCTCTGTTTCCATTGTGGCGACTTATCAGGCCACTGGGTGAAGTGTTTTGTGAGGCCGATATTGGTCAGGCATGACCAGTGCATTGCGGGGAATGCCATGGCCGGCCGCGAAGCCGGGGAGGCCTTGTACCCATTACACGGTGTCGGCCGGCCGAACTAACGGGGCCGTGCGTCTCACAACAGGGCGTTGCAAAACAGCAGGTCCGACTTCTGACGCTGACGCAAACCCGGCCGGCATTGCAGCAGTACGGCCGTACACGCGTGACCGAAGTGGAGCCGACAGCAATCGCCGCTGAGGTGCCCAGTGATTAAACGAGAGAGGGATGCAACGGTAATCATGCACCTTTACAGTGTATCTCTCCCCTGTATCTGTTTCCATCGATCCCTCTTTCTCTCCTCCTCCTCCGTCTCCCTCGCTCTCCCTCCCTCTACCTCTCCAACTCGTTCTCCCGGCTCTCTCCTGCCATCCCGACCGTTTCTCCTCGCGCCTTTCACCATCTGTGGCGGCGTCTGGCGTCCGCTGTCGACGGGGTCGGTATGTTGCACAGCTGTGGCGCCGTATCTGCCGCACGATCGACGAGCTCCTCGCCGAACGGCCGACGCTAGGTCGGACCCATGACCTAGTTTGACCTGTCAGACCACCCTCGTCGCTGGCCGGACCCCGCTGATACCCTGACACCCCACCCGACCGACACCGGCCGCCCCAGCAACATGCCAGGTCCGTGGCGGGCGGCGGCGGCCGATCCGCCCGCGTGCGTCAGTTGACGTCAGACGTCGGTCGCTGACGCCCACATGCGGGATCGTGTGGGGACCACGGGCGGATTTGCTAGCACCTCCAGCAGGCAAGCTTTCGTGTTTTGCTTTGCACGACGCCTGTGGTGGATTTCGGTGCGGCATGAAGTCACACCCGCTGCTCATTTTCCTTGGCGCCGCTCAAAACGGCGTCCTTCACATTTTTCTCGCGGATGGGTTGGGTGTTCCCAAAACGGGAAGCACTGGGTGATCTCACACTTACGCTGCATCACTTTCCCTCGCATGCCACGCTATGCAGGAATGCGCAGGACACGCGGTCGGCGCCATAGAAGGACGGGGCCCGCTCCCAGCTGGTTGAGTGGCCCGGCGCCGTGGTGGGATAGGGGATTGGGTCGCGTTCACACGCCGGTCCTGTGGCGTGTGCGGACCATCGCCTGACCGGGCGGTCGTCACACACGTCCGAAGGACATGTCCGTGCCCACATCCGCGTCCTCTGCCCAGAAGCGCCCAACAGTTCACGGTAGCGCCGCAGCGGTTGGGGCGGTGGACCGTTTGGCGACTTGGAGGCGCCGTGCCGAGGAACGCCACGCGGAGCGGTGGTGGTGACAAGCGACAACAGGGGCCGCCGAGGCGGTAACCTTGCCGGCAAAGGACGCCGATTCTGTTGCGGTACTACTTATCAAAGCGGGATTTCTGGCCCGCTGACTGCCGCGATAACATTTGTCCAAATGTCAGTCCATGTAGGGTAACGTAAGTACAACGTCCGCTTGCCTGGAACTTTGGAACAGTTAGGGTCGCCTTGGAGTTGTGCCGCCATCCGGGTTTAGTTCTGGCGCGATAGAGCGGGACGTGGCAAAGGACACGAACTAGTGTGCAGCGGGACGTAAGCTACAAGGCTACTGAAGGCCACGTCTATGCATCAAATAGCTGAAGCGAAATGCGGCGAAGACTGTGCTCTTAATAAAATGCAGGCATGCAGTATCGCAGCATTCCTAGACCACAAAATATTCTCCGCTGGATTGGATACACCAGCGGGTAACCGCAATATTAACTATGCATATTTGAAATCCTACGCATTTCAGCTTTGTTCATAGTCGAATGCCGCGGCATAATATTTACCTGGGCTTTATATAACCACAACATTTTTGGATCCTTGTAACCCAAAAGTGTCATATGATATAAAACGCAGGAGTTCGAATGGATGGTTAGGTAAATACACAATTCTGAAAATGAAAACGTCCTTGGACTTCCAAGATCAAATATCAAGTTATAAATATCAAATATCAATAGAAATCAAGTTATTTGGGCATTTTGTGTAATGTTGCTGGCTCTCGAACATTACATTTTGAGATCACCATGCACTATACCATCTCTAAGAAGCCGTGTGCGAAGCCCAATACCCAGCATAAAATTAACTGGAGTCCATTTTTGAGTACTATACATGATCCTGGCTTCTCTGCATGTAAATAGCGATGATCTTACATTCACCATAACAAGGAGCGGATGTTATATCGGTGCCGGTAAATATTCCGGTCAATGTGTATAGAGCTACAATAAAGTACATTTATTTTCATCCCGGCGATGCCGGTACGGTGCCCGTTCACCTACTTGGGGAAAAGTTGCATCTCTTGTTCGTACCGATGTTTGAGTTTAAACAACAGTTTAGGTCAACAACGCAGCTTTACTCCAGCAACCAGCATCTGTTTAATTAAGACGGTTTTCCTGTGAATTTCGTACCATAACACATCACCAGCTGATCAGCTGTTGGGATTCCGCCGTCCTTCGGAGATCCGGTGAACAGGAACCCCGCTCCGGGAGACCAGCCGGGGACCGTCAGGGTCAACACCGGGCGGCCGAGCGGAATTCTCCAGCTTCCACCGTCCGCTGGCGGCCACCGAACACTCCATATCGCGAGATAACATCACCGAGTGAGCTCCTGTCCGCTGAGACAGAGCTGCTACCCGCTGTCCCGCCGCCACCCCCGGTCAGGTCGGCAGGTCAGGTGCCGCGGCCAGGATTCCGTAGCTCGCCTATCGGTGTTCATCCGTCAGACGGCCGCCCGGGTCCGGCGCGGTGGCGTTATTTTTGGCGGTCGGTCGGCGTCGGAGGGGCGGCTCGTGACCGGCGGCACGGCGGCGTCAGCTGCCGCCTGGTCGACGAACTGGGTCAGTTTTTGGGCCGCCGCCGCCGCCGCCGCTCTCTCGGCCCGCCGCGGAAGCTCGCCGCGGCCGTGACAGCGGGCCTGTCCAGCGGCGGCACTGCTCCCCAGCCCGAGCCGTCCCCGGCGCGGCCCGACCCGACCTTGCGACCCAGGAAAAGTTGCCGCCGTCGCCGCCGCCAAGGCCGGTCGCGGCTGGCCCTGGCACGCCGGCGCGATTGACTATCACCGACCCAGAGCCATGGCGGCACCTACCTCTTTCACCGGCGCACCTCATCCCCGCAGCCGCCGCCGCCGCCGCCGCCGGGACGGGCGCTATTCAGCTAAAAAGAGCTTCGCCGCCGGCACGGCGTCTGGCGGAGGCCGGCATTCCCGTCGGGTCGTCATGGCAACCAACGGTTACGCTACGCGTCTCTGGCGGCTTGGTATGCAGCCAAGGCCGGCTCGGCCGGCGACTTCACTGCTAGGGCCTTCGGACTCCAGAGCCGGTTTCATGAAATCGAATAGACGAATCTACGATGGGTCATGTTACTTGTCTCTGAATACAATATCAAGCAGATGGCTTCATCTGGAGCACTCGTGGTTTTCGGGAGCCATCAAGCATAGCTTCTTTGTGATACTTTAGTCAACGTGAAGCTCTATCGTAGACATAAGACGCTTTATTTATAAGACGGCTTTGTGACGTCGGCCCCAGGTCATCTCCGGCCGCCGCGCAGCATGGCGACCGACCGAGATGGCCACCGGGCGCGGCCACTGCTGACACGACCTGCCGGCAGCGACCTCCCGGGGCGGGCACACCTGCAGGATGCCGTCCCCGTCACCACCCGGCGTCCCACGGATGACGGACCTTCGCCAGCTGACAGCGCTTCGTTGCATCAGCACCAGCGCGCCGGAAACGCGGCCACGGACAATGCGCGTATCGTGCCACAATTAGCATCGGGGACCCCAATTCGGGGTGCGGCGACGGCAGAGGTGACGGCGACCTCGTCGTCAACAGAACACGTGGCCGCCGCCACCGCGCCGCTCATGCCGCGCCGCGCCACGTCACGTCACCATGTGGCCACGTTCGGCCACACCGCGCCGCGTCCTAGACAGGACAGGTTGTCACCCGGATACCGGGCTTAGCGGACGGGACGGCACCGCCGCGAAAGGTGGGGGAAAAACGCGCCGCGCCCGCCGCGCCGGAGCCTGCTGCCGCTGAAACACCGTTAGATGTGGTCTGGAATAGTGGCATGAGTAACAGCCGGCTAGGTAACCGGGGAGCAGCAGTCTCCACGGACGCCTTACTCATCAGCAATGCACGTTGCTCGTCGACCATTTAAGGTTGTACGGACGGATGCTTCCTCGGCGGCCCTGCAACAACGGTGACTGGTCACCTTCCTATCGTAGCGTGTGTACAAACATGGGCACGCCTCCCAGCTTTGTTTGTCGTTGTGTTCGCGTGAACGTTATATTTCAATATAAGAATATTTAATTTTATCATAACGTTTTATTTAGCTCATTCCTGAACACACGACAGACAAACCCCACTGTTGGTATGCTCCTTTATCACCATGACGGCACCACTCCTCTGGAATCACACTTCACTCCACACAAAGAAGCTCCAGCTCCTTTGCTTCTGACCTAATAAGCTCCGCTCATCGAACCAGCCGCAGCAGTTGGCTGACGTGCCGCATTCCTGACCCGCCCAGCCGGCTCCTGCGAACCTCGAGGTCTGATCAGCCCGCCGACGTGCCAGGTCAGCTGATGTTGCGTTGCTCCCGGGTCGGCTCAGCAGGGTGACGTGTCCCGGTAACCAGGTCAGGTGACGTATCGCCGACACACCTTCACGGCCTGTGGGCTGACGTCAGCCGGTGCCGCCTGAGTAACCACGCCGCCGTGTTACTTGGCGCTCCCATCTGATCCTCTCCGCGTGCTCGCCCAGCCGCAGCACCTTCACCAGGCCGCCCCCTCAGCCACGAGACCCACCACGAGACCTCCACCAGGCCGCCTCCTCAGCCACGAGACCCACCACGAGACCCACCACGAGACACCACGAGACCCACCACGAGACCCACCACGAGACCCACCACGAAACCCACAACGAGACGCACCACGAGACCCACCAAGAGACCCACCACGAAACCCACAACGAGACGCACCACGAGACCCACCACGAGACCCACCACGAGACCCACCACGAGACCCACCACGAGACCCACCACGAAACCCACCACGAGACCCACCACGAGACACACCACGAGACCCACTACGAGACCCACCGCGAGACCCACCACGAGACCCGCCAGCTGGTGGTTTGGTCCATGGGCCCCAGCAGCTCAGGTTTCACCCGGCTGCGATTGGCATTCAGGGTGCCCTCTCCTCCATCGACACGTTGTGCCTCCTCTGTGAGGGATGCCACGGAGGTGGCTGGAATGCGCCCGCTCACGTGCCGGTCTTTGTGTCCATACCCGGCCGAGCGTGTCCGAGTCACAAAGGGCCCGGGTGCAGTGCTCCTGCCGGGCCGCGACCTCGTGTAGTTCCGTGCAGCATGACAGGCAGTAATTTATCAGGCTATCTCGCATATGACATTTGACAACGAACTCGGTTGAGCACTTAAGTTTGGACGAAATTGTAAACTGTGATATAACTTGGGGAAAAGGGACTGATATTTCAAAAATGTTAAACTGCAGTGGCCGGTTGAGTAGCCACGCCAAGAAGATAGGAAAAGGAGATCTCGAATCTAGCATGCCATATACTTACAAATCATCTGTCACATCTGTGGAAGTTCTTTGGCGATGGGTAATTTAACTTTGTTGGTATGTGTGGTCGGAAAATTACTATCTACTTAGGTACGGGATATGTAGTAAGCAAGGACGTATTGCAATGTTATAGGTCTAAAAGCAGAAACATGTTCTTAAAGCTAACTTTGTTCTTTTTCTTCTGCTTGTGACGGTTCTGCGAATCGATTTCGCGTTTCTTAGTAAGTAATTATCCTCACAAATTAAACCAGGGGCTAGCTGACATTGTATTTAGTGTTGCTTGTAACATCGTATTCACCTGCTGTCACTGTCGTTCGCAGTTCCCACCTCGGTTCAACGAGCTCGAGTTTCCAGCCTCATTAAATTTGTTCGGTGACTGACCCTGGCATAAAATTGTCTCTCCTTTGATCAGCTGAATACCTTAACGAGCTTGGATGCCAAGAGATGTGACAGCTCTTTATGCCAGTGAAGGGTACCATGTGACAGCTAGTTTTCTTTTAGAAGTCGGCACGGCATTCTCGAAGGCATTGTTTCGTCCTGAACCTTCCAATGATCATTAAACGCGTCGCTGTTGCACATGTGGTTATAGGAAGAAAGGTGTTAGAGATAATTCGGAAGGACCCATGGCCAGTCCTTGACATGTAAGCTCATCACACTGTAGCGCTTCAAATCACAGTCTAAGTGAAATCAAACTGAGTTAGTGACAACTCACACGCGTGCTTAATGATTGCTAAGTTAAGGTTGATATTATTCATTTAAGCCGTTGAAGCTGAGCCTGATGGCCTTAGCAACAAGGACAATCACTTACTGATGCAAATTACCTGAATTCCTTGACAGAAAACCTTCCTCATTATCTCTAACGGACTCGCACCCAGTCACTCCCGGTTTTCACATAGCGACAGCCCACTGGCTATAAATAAACCGATGGCCTTCGGTCCAACAAGATATTTGCGCAATGGATACGTCACGCGCATAATAGGCACGCAGTGCATAACACAAGGACGTCTGGAGTATGACGACAATTCGCGGTTTGACGTAGGTACAATGCAATTGTGCACTAGTGTGCAAAAGTCACCAAACGACCCTGACTCGTGTACTAAACGTGCACGCATCTCCCAACTAGCGTGACCTGTCCGCTATCGCTACTACACACAGTGGTTACTCCAGACCACAACCAGGTAAGTCACGCTGCCACCAGTGCCACTCTCTCCCGAGTGCCTCCTTTTCTTTCGCAGTTGTTCATTCGCAATATTTCCTGTCCTCTTCGTACCCGCAACCGCTAACCACCGCCCGCGACCGTCTTTGTCTCAGGAGCTGGACATGGCTTCATTGTCCGGCCGCTTCTGAGACCTGGCTGGCGTCGCTGCGCAGTATCGGGCGGCGCCAAAAGCGGTCTGGGCTGGGCGACTGTTTACAAACAGGCTGGGCGTGCAGCAACTCGCGGAGGTCACCCGGTCTGCCCGCGGGCCGCCGGGCCAGCGGGGCAGCCGCAAGGCCGCTGGGTGCGCGCACCCCGCGGCTGCACACCTGGCGACCCTGCAGACCGCCCGCGGCTGCCGTGTGCTCGGTAACGACCCCACGCCGCGTAACGGCGGTCGGCGGGGACACGAGGGCGGCGGGCACAAGGGGCTGCTGGCTGAGGGCGGGGAGTACGCAGGAACAAGGTTGGCTGTGGGGGCGGAGGGTGCGCAGGAACAAGGCTGGCTCCGGCAGCTACTGGGTACAGTCACACAGATGACTGGTGACTGGGAAGGCCGAAGTAGGGGGGTTGAAAGTGCAGGAGCTGGGCTGCTTGGCGGCAAGACAGCGGCGTTCGCAGAAGTTGGCTGATGAGCTGCATCTGGTTGCGGAAGGTACGCAGCAACCCTTGTTGCTGCACCCTTGTCTACTGCCTTTGTGTGCGATGCGTAGGTATCAACGTGTGTGGGCGGGCTCGGGTACGACGCGATCGATCGCGTACGTAGCAGGCGCGTGGGCGTGCCAATCGAGGCAGCTGCTGATCACACAGACGTGGGTGTCCCATAACTCAGTGCGACCCGCTAACGTCACCGGGTGACCGTTCGCCGCGCTGGAGCCAGGCGCCGCCGCGACACGCCGCAAACGGCCCTGTCGGCCTCGACACGGGCTGACCCCCGACCCGCCGGTGACCTGACCCGGCGCGGTGGCCCACTGCCCATCACCGGCTGTCCGTGGGCGGCGGGTTAGCGGGCCGGCGGGTTGGCGGAGCGGACGGCTTTCTCCTGCCCGCCAGCCCCCAGTCACGACGGCAGGCTCAGGCCGCAACCCGTCGCTGCACCGAGAGGCCAGACCGGGGCGCGGCACCGGCCACCAGACAGCCTTGGGAGCGCCGCGCGCCGTACGGTACCCGCCCGGCCGGGTCAGAAGACCGCGGTCCGGCGACACCTCAGGCCAGGCGCTGTGACGCCGGAGCCCCGCCCTGCCCCGCCCGGGTCCGCACCTGCCGGGCTTGTCCGCCTCCTGGCCGACCGGATAAAAACGCCCTCCGCCGCGCCCGGTACGGCGGCGGCTAACGGCCGCAGCTCCGGGAATGACGCAGGCCGCGCCCCCGACTCGGAGCGTGGGAACACGGGCAGTGCCGAGCCTCCGGACCGCCGGGCTGCCAGCTCCGGTCATTTCCGAGCCGCGGCGACCGGCCCCGGCACGCAGCGACTTTCACCGCCGCTCGCTGTCGGGCCAAGCTGTCTCTGGGCACGCACATGAGCCGTGCAAGCGGCTCTTATTCCGGAGAGCCACGACGCAGCTGAATGGGAGGCGTCGTCAAGTCGGCTCGTAGAGACCTTCACACGCCGCTTCATCTCGATGGCGGTTTATGTACTAGAACTGACTAGACGGTACTGAATTGAAATGCATGACTCTCACAGCGAAGGGCAACACTAACTCGGGCCATGTCCAGAACGTATTGCCGCTTCTTTCCAGCGCCGGCCAGCTCTGAGCCGGAGCTTTCACTGCAGGGGCCGGACCAACTGCGCAGTTGGCTTGGGCTGCTCACCGCGGCTTCCACAGCAGAGCTCGCAGAGAACCGTTACTGGCACAAACGACCCACCTTTGCGAAAGAAGACCGACCAGAAGACCGACCAGTCACTGCGGGAAACGGGACTGGATCGAACCAACGCCGACGCCAGCGTCTGGCTGACGCTTGGAGACCGCTTGGCAGGCAGTTTGCAGAAAGGGTGCCTAATGAGATGAGCTCATGTCAGAGCCCGCTGACAGCCGCAACTGATTTCCCGTTACTGCAGCAGCGCTGAGTGGAACGCGCACAAACACGCCGCGCCATTCAACGTCGCAGTCGCACCGGAAGCGCCTTGCCGCCGCTCGCCGCGTTGCGCCATGCGCGCGGCGACCGTGACTTGACGCCACATGGATGCAACGGCGCGACCTATATTTCGCGTTACTGCGCAGCTAGCGGCCGGGGCCGTGCCAAGGGGAAAGTCGCGGTCGGCGGCGGGGCAGCGGGCAGGTCATGACGGGGCCGACGACGCAGTAGGCGCGCACCGCCGCCGACGTCGGTGACGGCAGGAAGCGGCGCCATCACGGAGGCGTCATGTCACGCCGCCGGTCGTCACTCCGGGCCGTGACGGCGTCGTGACACGGCCGACGCCGTCGGCGGTGTCACAACACGACCCAGACCAGAAAGAGCGGCGGGATTTTGCGTTGCGCCACCGCGCGAGCGGCGCGGCCGATTCCAGGCCAGGGTCGCGGCCCAGTGCCGCGGCGGCGGCCCGGTGAGCGGGGACGCGTCGACCCGCCGCGCGCCCAGAAGGTGCGGGAGAGGGGGCCAGTCAGACCCACCTGGCTGAGTCATCGGGCTACGCTGGCCGGGCCCGCCAGCCCCCGGTACTCGGCTGACTCACGAGCTTCCAGCGCGCTGCGGCGTGTTTCAGCTTGTGACGTCACCGCTCGCAGCATGACGTCACCGGAGGCCGCCGCCGCGGCCTCGACCCGCCCACGCGGACTACGCGGTTTGTTTACAGCGGAGCTTGGCGTTCCTGCGGCCAGGTGGCAGCACCGGCCGGCGCCGACTGAGCGCCCCGTCATCCTGACGAGGGCCGCCTGGAAGGACGGCGGACGGAGAGTGCGTCTGACTCACAAATCTCCGCTTTCCAGAGGCGTCCGTCTGGGTCTGCCCTTGCCGCATCATAACAACAGAGCTCGGTGGAAGTGCGTAGTTTCGCCACCGGCTGGCGGAGAGGAGTCCGGCCAGGAGAAAGGGCCTTGTGTGGGACGTGACGCACGGGGCTTTCACAGCGCGCACCACGCGGCGGCGCGGCGTGCCTGTCTGCCTGTTACCGCAGCTTGTGCAAGGTCTGGTGCTGCTTGTTGAAAGCAGACCAAAAACAACCGGCCGGAGCCCTCTGTTTTCTGATGATATTGATTACGAGCGAGTGTGAAGCGCGAAGCCAGTTTTTCCGTAATTATTAAGGAAACAAATCTGAATATGAGCGGCCTGGTCCGGCCCACCCATACCAACGGCTATATCTGTACAACCCCACGTCCAATTGATAAACGGTCTTCTTTACTGAGTAGTCCCATCATTGATACCCTTACCCTGTATGAGACCAGTGCCGACTCACGTTGGTGCTTTTCACGGCGCGTGGCGCATGCCAGGCGAGGGGTGTCGGAAATATCGCAAGAACTCCACAACGACTTAGCCGATTGTGTTCAAATTTAGTGTGAGGTGTCTGACGATATTGATTTGTTTTAAAATTGGTATGAGGTAGTGTCCTTTATTTTACTAGTTCAGTCCTTTTTGAGAATTTGGCCCTCAATCGCTCGCAATCGTGATTTGAATATTGCCTTTTTCCTCAAAATCCGTAGGTAGGTACTTACGTGGATAACTCGTTAGGAAAAGTGCCTCCTGGAATTATAGAAATATGAAATACGTAAATATGGAAAATGCACAGTAAAGGACAATGCCGAAACAGGCACGTATGTACCTAGGATTTTGCCAAGGGGGGGGGGGGGGAGCGGAGATTTCTCGGGGGCCCAGGCGATTAAGGGGGGCCC
>JARFNZ010185439.1:0-15940 GCA_031763405.1 Balanus nubilus
TGTGTGTGTGTGTGTGTGTGTGTGTGTGTGTGTGTGTGTGTGTGTGTGTGTGTGTGTGTGTGTGTGTGTGTGTGCCTCGCACGCCCCGAGCGTCCCAACACAACAACCCTATTTAGCGTAATGGGAAGCACTTAGCAAATCCCCTACCGAGAAATTCGCTTGCGAGGATCCATTTCCTTCTGAAAGAGTTCCCGGGCTCAACGTTTGGCGCATTTGAGTCGTTCTTTCCCCGCTCTCGTCGTTTTCGAGTTGTCACACGTGTGGACGCAGCCAGCGGCGTGATTCGATTTGCCAGGGCATTGAACCGCAATGCCGAGGACATTGATTCGCCATAAACCCGAGTCCGCGGATAACGAAGAACCAACAGCGCTATAAACGCACACCACCACTAAAAACTCGGCGCGTCGGACACGTTTTTTATTCCTCCGCCGGCGCACCGCGCCCTAACACTGAGATCGAGCGGGCGTCCGACGGGACCGCTCAGTCCGTCCGCCCCCGAGCCCTATCCGTCCCGGACTGGCCTGGGCGACCCGGAGGTCTGACGGGGGCACACACAAAAACGGCGCCGTACCGCTGCTGCAATCCGTCTCCGCCAAGACTGACATCACGCGGCGAGGGCCACATGGTCCGTCTGGGCCCGCGTGGGTTGCCGCGCCCCTGCACTGGCAGCCACTCCTCCGCTCCCATCACAGTGACAGACAGGCAGGTCATCGCACTGCAATACGGTGTCGGACGGCTGAAGTCGACCGCGGCCACCAGTGCTGGCTGTACAGTGTACACACGAGCTGGCAAATGCAGCAGCATACGGTCAGAAGACGGGAGAGCGTCGGAAACCAGGCCAGACGCCCGGAGACCGGCCCCGATTGCCACGCATGAGTCACAGATGTGCACGCGCCTCTGACTGCTGTTGTGAACCGATAGAATCAGCCCGCAGCAAGAATCAGCCCGACTCTGGGAAATCCGCCGGAATACCGCAGACAAAGACAGACGGTCAGGACCGCAACCCCCGGGCCATGGAGAACCCGCCGATCATGAATCCTATGGCAGTCCAAACCACAGACAGTGACGCAAGGAGACGGTCTGGGCCACAACTTCTCGACAGCGAAGACTTATGACTGACAGTTTGGACTGCGGACAGTCACACGCAAAGACACACCGGACCGCAGCCTACAGATAACCAACGGCCTAGACCACAGCGTCGTCTCGGCAAGGCGACCAGCGCAGCTCGGGGAGCCATGACAGCACGACACAGCAGCGCCTCGGCGACACAGCAGCTGCCGTTGCATGGTCATTGGTCAGGTCAACGCACTGCAGTCATCACTCGACGCCTCGCTCGACAGTGGCAGTCAGCGCTCTGAACAGAGTGTCGAACGTTGAGCGCTGGACGGAAACTCCAACGTCCAACGATGGGACGGCTGGTCAGCGGGAGGAGAGGGCGAAGGGCGGACTGAGGGAGGCATTCCGCCGTGTCACCCTCTGAGCCCAACTCCGGCGGCTCTCTCGGCCGGTCAGCGCTCGATAGAAGTCTCGCGTAGTTCGGTGAAACCCGGATCTGACCGGCTCGATCGCCACTGATGACCGCTCATACATAGCGCTGTGACCGGCTCGATCGCCACTGATGACCGCTCATACATAGCGCCGTGACCGGCTCGATCGCCACTGATGACCGCTGACATAGCGCCACTTTTTCGCCTCCGCCGGTGACGAAAAAGTGAGCGGCGAAAAATCGCTGAGCCAGCGGCCTCGCTGATGGAATCTGGCGATTTTTTCCTGGGTGCAGTTTATGGCGAATCTCGTCGGATTAGCCATACAGGAAAGTGGGGATTTTTAACGTGTGCTGGCAAATCAGCGCCAATTTGCATCCGCCTGTTTCGCGGAACTGCCGAGTACGCTACAGCCAATTTTAGAAGGCGCGGCTATGAGGTGACTCAGGCTCCGCAAAACAGGCGCGCCCAACATCATGCCTCTACGCAAAACGCGGCCCCTGGGATCGATAACAGCATTAGCGCGGGCTTATAACGCGTCATTAACACGCGCCCGAGGGCGGAAACGCATCATCACTCTGCATGTCTGCTATAATGAAACAATTTGGGCGGCACGGCGGCCGTATCACGGCCGAGGCGACCCTGCACGTAACGGTACCGGGTTTACAATCCTTAGGTACACAGTGAGCGACAGTCGCTTTATCAATACATCGGGTCTCGGCCGGAGTCCGTTGGTGACCACAAAACGCATTTAGTGGTGGTTGTAGCCCAGGTGACTCCAAGTTAGCCCACGACCCTCTGCACGGTTCATGTAACTACTGGACACAGGACGGCGCCGGGAGCCGACCAACAAAAACGCTACCAGCACGACGGGAAAACGCCACAACTCTTGCGAACGTTTGCGATCTAAATAAATGATATTAAATCACACGAACTAATTCTTGCAGAAGAACCGTTCTCGACATTGGTACATGTGGGCCTTGAAAGTAAATGCACACTGTACCATGTTTTTTTTACACTGTGTCGCATATTTGCCATTTTTCCTGAATCAACAGCAACCAATTACTCGTCGCGTTGACGTCCAATGGGTGTGTCTGCTCGTCCTCTGCTATATGGTCCAAAAGGCCCACGGCCGACCGTCGCCACTGTCCGTCTGCCGGTACATTGACGGACCGTTTACGGCCCCCGTTCAGCCGTCAGGATCAATAGGCGGACAGGGAGGGAGGGCAGCCGTGGTCAGAGAGGCAACTCCTCTCCCGCCGCCACCAGCTCCAGCAGCACGGCTGGACGTTTGTCGTTCATCCTTCGAGGGCAGCCGCTACCGCTGCTGTGGTAGCAGCAGTAGCAGCGGATGCTGCTGCTGCGGTACCAGCAACAACAGCGGTAGAGAAGGCAGCGGAGTACGACGGCACGACGCAGCCGGACGCGGGGGGCGACGCCGTGAAATGGATGGATCTGAGCCGCCGCGTCGCCAGTGCGCCGCTCGCTCAATAGCGGGGAAAATTGCACGATCGAACTCATCCGTAACGCGCACTTCAAACCCATTCATTAGGAAAGATAGCGCGCCGCGCAAAACACCAGCCAAGCTCTCAAAACCCCGTGCCACCCCAGCCGGACGGATCAATGACGGGTGCTCTGCAGACGAATCGCAAACACGGCAGCGACGAAAACAAGCACTTAGTGATATTTTTGAATCAGCGTGGTGTTACTATCGCTGCTTATAAATTCATCCTTCTTTACTGTCGCCGTTATTCTGCATCAACAGACGTGTTTACCACCATTTTATGCAACGCTATTATACCCGTAAAACACTGTTTACGTCAGCGATCTAGAAGAATCAAGCATAAGCCACAGCTAGCCGCTGCAGTGCTGCTATCACGCTCCAATGCTAAACCATGCAAACCCATCTGCACATACTACCAAGCCAGGAAGCTGAAATCGTTCGGACATCGGCTGTACCATGTCCGCTGCACACGGTCCTCCGCCCATGTCCTGTCAGTGTGTGGCCTCGTGGGGAGCGGAACGGCGCTGCAGGGCGCCACATAGCGTTGCAGGGCGCCACATAGCGCTGCAAGGCGCCACATAGCGCTGCAGGGCGCCACATAGCGCTGCAAGGCGCTACATAGCGCTGCAAGGCGCCACATAGCGCTGCAGGGCGCCACATAGCGCCGCAAGGCGCCACATAGCGCTGCAAGGCGCCACATAGCGCTATACGGAGCCGGCTGGCGCTGCAGCGGCCGCGTGGAGCCTCCATTGCGTGTCACAGCACCGCCCTCGTCCTTTTTTGCCGTGTAGCTGCCGTCGGGTCGGGGCCGGACGGGATTCCCGCGTCAGCCCGTCAGGCGTAATGAAGCGCGTCAACCTGTTCGTGCCTCGGCCCCGGCTAATTACAGGGCCTTTTCTCAGGCAAATCGCGACGACTCCCAGTTGACGCCGCGGATAATGCGGGGTGCCAGCCCGGGGTGTGGGGTCATGGCCTCCAGGGCGGGAGCCGTGTAAGACGGCGTAATACTCGGGTCACAGCTCGGAGTAGAACAGTCCCGCAGAGGTCCCGAGAAGGTACCCAGGTGGGTTGTGTAGTGTACCGCGCACTAGACGATTTCGCATTGTGTACCGCACATTGCAGAGGGTCGTAAGGTGGGTCCTTCGAAGGACCTCGCGGAGGGTCCCGTGACTATCACGAGGAGTGTTGCACGGTCAGCCCCGCAAAGCGTCCCGAGGAGGGTCCCGCTGTGGGGCCCCGCTGGTCGCGTGGAGGGTCCCATGAAAGGTCGCGCGCCCTAACAGGGGTCATGGACTCTGAGCCGCTCTCTCGCCGCCGGCGGGGCGGCGGAGGTGCACCGGTGGTGGTGCGAATTCCTGGCCCGGTCGCCGTGCGGAGCTGAAACAAAGACCAGGGTCGGCGGCTCGACTAACCGGTTAGCGGCGCAGTGCTGCACGAGCTGAGGTGGGGCCGCGCGGGGACGGGAGGGGACGAGGGAGAGGAGGCGGAGAGGAAGAGGGAGAGGGATAGGGCATAGGTCAGGCACGGCGGCAGCAGCAGCGCGGCAGGAACATGACAGAGAGCGGAGAGCCGAGCTGGAGAGAACTGAAAGATCAGAACCCAAAGGTCATGGACCGGCGATATCTGACGAATCGGGAATGTTCCGGCAGCTGGAGATGAGCTCGATTTATCCGCCCGGCTGGCTGCGTTGGTCCGCGGGTCTGACCAGCTCCAATATCCGGTCCAGCTTATCTTCGGTGGAGGCGCTCGGACCCGCAGGAATTTCGAAACACCGCTTCATTAGTCGCAGATGGAGAGAACAAGTTTGGTCGGCGGCGTCCGCGTCCCCATTGTCCCGGCGGCCACGGGAACAAGTTCTGGCCACCTGCCGCAGCAACGAGTGCTGGAGTGTCGTAGGCAGCGACATCCCCCAGCGCTGTGTCCCCCGGCCAGGATGTGGTCGATAGATAACCACAGCAACACTGATTTATTTGTATAAAGCCGCAGGCGGCCAGCGGACACACGCGACGATAGTTCACATCAACAACGGATTCCAGTTGTTCCTGATAAAACCATCAGTGACATCAAGATGTCCCCAAATAGCCGCAGTGCTGTTTGATCTCGGAATAACTAAACAACCGTGGTAACTGATCGTTCATTTTTGACTGAGACCTGAATCCTACAATACAAACGCGCCCAAAATAGCACGACAGAGACCTCATGCGGCGTCGATCGCGATCTATAAACGAATTGCGACACTCCACCTACTAACAGGAAAATCACGACTAGCAACAGCACACCGCGCCACACCTTCAATTTCATGACCACTCTATTTGGCTAATTCATATTTTACTCCACTTCACGTCACAGATCAAGTGGGCACATCAATGGGCGAGCCGTAGCATCACATTTCGTTCACGAAATCACCAGTAAAAAATGCCCTATCCGCCACTGAAAGACGGCGAAGCCGATGAAACAGCCGTCGCCCCCGTACCATGGCGCTTCAGGTTCCTTTGACGGCCAGACCTGGCTCTAACGGGCTCCGGCAATGGGTGCGGGGGCAGAGAAAATGACCGACGTCGTCTGATGTCGGCTCGGCGGTGACATTTCTAGGCCGTCGTGTCCGGTTACCGATGGCCATCAGACACACATGTCACGGCGGACGGCCGGCGCCACGTCCTCGGGGTCGGTACGAGCCGCTGCCATCCGTGACCTGAAACTCTGATCCGTGCCACTCTGATCCGTGCTGCTCTGAGCCGTGCCGCTCTGATCCGTGCCCTCCCCGGTTGGCACCAGGAACTCCGAAGCTGGTACGAAGCTGGTACCTAAAACCCTTTGCTCGCAGACTTGAGCTATTTAATAGGATCCATCCAGACACGTCGCGTTCTCCTGCTCATTCAGCCGGAAGCAAAACGACTTTGTGACTTTCCCGACTGATGCCAAACATCCGTGTGCCCATTGGCTGCTAATGCCTCCCCGAGATTTATCGGAATGCTCCCCGAGATGCTCTCGGGTTGACCTGAGGGTAACCCCACGTCTCCTCCGAACGCCCAGGTCAGTCGGTGCCGGCTGAAGTAATAACATCTCCGACGAAGTCTCCGCCGCCGTCCGGAGCCACCGACGCGACGGGCCGTCCAACGTCCGACACAGCCCACGATCCTGAGTCATTTCCCGACGCGTCTGCCGCGAATATCAGCAGCGCCGGCACTGCAGCCAGACGCGAGAAGCCGTTACAATTTCCAGCCCATCGCAGATAAGTGGCCGGATCTGATTCGCAGCCGCGCAGACCGAGTACCTCCGGCACGGGTCAGCGTCCGGCAGAGAAGAGCTTCAGTTCCGGCAACTTCAACACTCCGCAAACGCGGACTGACACGGACTGACGAGACGCCTTCCAGCCGGCTTCGAGCTGCCTACGAACTGCCAGCAAACCGGCGTGACTTGTGTAAAGATCGGTCGCAACGCGTGAGCTCAATCTGCGGTTCGCCGTCCGACCGGCACTGATCTTAAATCCGGGCAGATTCTTCAGGCGCCTCGCCGCCGTCGAGCTGGATAACCGTACAGCACCCAAATCCTCCGTACAGCACCCAAATCCTCCCTACCAGGAACTGCGAGCTGGGTTGACTCGGCAACTGAGTCCGGCAGCAGGGACAGATCCGACGAGTTGGGGTTGGTCCGCCGTTCACCCGTCACCGCGGCCCTCCCGTTGCGTTCGATGATAATCGGGTGAGTTTTGGGGCGATCGATGGAAGTATCGATGCGTTGAGGTGCATTCAGGTACGTCCTAGTGCGCGCGGATCCGTTCAGGTCCATCCGGGCCGGCTCGGGTCCGTCCGGATCCGTCAATACGTCCGTCCGCTCATGGTGCCGATTTCGTCCGACGCTCGCCGACCACACTACGCTGCTGTCTTCCGCCCCCAGCGCCAGGGGGTGCCTCGGCGTGCCGCGCTCGGCCGGCGCCTTATTAAATATAACGAGCCGCCCGGGCCCAATTAAGCTAAACCGTCGTTGGCCATGGTCGGTGGGAGTGGCTGGCCGCGGTCACGGACGGTGTTGTCCCAGTGGGCGGGGCCCGCAGTGCAAACGGCCGCGTGTGAGGAGCGACGGTCGTGCATCGGATCGCCGCTTCACGGCCAGGAAGGGTCGAGGAGCTGAGGCCAGGAAGAGTCGGGGAGTTGAGGCCAGGACAGGGTGGCCTGACATCCGGGGCAGTGAGGAGTTGGGGGTCGTGCAGAAGGGGGCGACGACCTGCACCCCGTTGTGTGAGGAATGATGAGCTGATGCCAAGACAGGGGTGTCCTGACCTCCGGGTGGAGTGTGAGCCTTGAGGTGACGGGGCAATGCAGGGATGTCTTGACCCCGGGAGGGGTACAAGGATCAGAGGTCCATGCAGAAAGGGCGGTGACAACTCAGGAATGCAAGGAGTCGTAAGGCCCGTCCAGAGGCGAGCTTGCAACACCAGATATAGCGACAACAGAAGCGCAAATTCACTGCTGCTGCTATTGCCGGTAGTGTCATCGTCCAGCGGAGTAATCTACCCATCAATCCACCCATCAATCCGGCCAGCAGTCCGGCCAGCAATCTGCTCACCGCTTCCTGGTCTGCTATCGATTCCTGGAGACGCGAGCCGAGTCGAATCGCGCCCAGACAACTTTTTTCATCAAAGTTCAAGTGGTCTTCTAGCGCTGATTCCACCTGGCTGGGATTAGATCGCAGACGCCTCATATTCCTGTGGTTTCGGCGAAGCGAGCAGCGAGCAAAATAGTCATATCGGACATCTGCACCGGTGCCATAAATTACTCCACCGTAGCGGGGAGGAAACGAAGCTGTTAACGCAAATGAGCAACAACTCTGCACGCCTCCTCGGAGGTCTGCAAACCGGCATCCTGTCTTCTATCAGTCCGCGCTCCTCCGCTTCACCCCACCGTATCTGTCCACCCCTCCATGTCCCTGTCCCTGTCCATGTCCCTCCCTCATCCCGCCCCACCACAACGGAACTGTGACGTTAAAGCCAGCCGCGTCAGCTGATCGCCGGCAGAGATGGCGCCACCGTCGCGGCTCGCGTACCTCGAACGAGGCCAGCACGCTCCCTGGCAGAGACTCAGCCCCTTTCGCGTCTCGGCTCTCATGGCTCATCGACTCAGGCACGAGGCGAGCATCTTACGACATCGTGTTGCCCCACTGACTAAACCAGGCCCGGGATGCGCCAACCACAGTCGGGCGAAACGGGAGCGGCAGTCTCTCAACCGAGCAGCGCTGTGAATTCAATCGACCACCCACGGTGTTGACAACGGCAACAGGTCCCAGCGAGCGACCCGCCAATTCACTGCGGCCCAGACGCAAGGGCGTCGAGCTGACTGAGTGCCAACGGCCGACCGTCGCCAGAAAGCCCACCGAATCACAAATTCTTCTTCGCTTGAACCGTTTTCAACGCACACACCACGTGCCCTCTGTCTACAACCCTCCCTGGCTCACTTCGTCCTGACCTCATCTGACATCAGTCATCATAACCGCCCGTTACTTGGTCCACGGTGACCGTGCCGGACTTCTAGACACGCCTGGACATAACTTGAGCTCGTTCAAAAATGCTGTCTGCCCCGTATGTCCTGTTTGCTGTCGAACGACGATGACGGTGGCGGCGGCGGCGGCGGCGGCGGAGTGGGTCCATCAGATCGCGGTCTGCCGGCGGGCAGTGCCGCCATTGTAAGCGACACGGCCGACACGCGAGTGGCATTACGGCGCCGCTACGTCGCCAGCTGAGCGGAGCTGCACGACGGCGGGGCGGCCGCACCCAGGCCATGCCGGCCATATTAGGCCCAGTGAGTGGGAGCGCAGACAGCGGCACCTCACTGGTCGCGCTGGGTCCGGCTACGCTAGACAGTCGACAGTCGGCGACAGGACGATGCATGGTCAGCGGGACTCGGCGATAGCGGTGGCGACGCTGTTGCCATGGGGACTGAATACTCAGGGTCGGGCCGAGGCGTTGGATGTTGCCATGGGGACGCATCAGCCCAGCTGGCGAGGCAATGTCGTTACCATAGAAACAGCAGCGCTGGTGCCATCCGAGGTGAAGAAGTTCTGAACTGGGAGAAGTTTGGCAGTGACTCGTCAAACACGAAAAAGTCAGCATTTAGCAAATTTAGAGGCACATAGTATTGTTTGTCCAATTCTTCGATTTTCTCACAAAGACGGCTCCCTGGACCGGGCGGCGTTACCGTTTCTATGGTAACGTCAGCACATCGTGCGTGTCCATCACATTCTTGGCGATCAAAAATAGATGGCATGGGTCGCCATGACAGCCAGGTCGGAGGTTACGACTCTTAGCGTTTCACAAATTCCCAACCTCGCCCTCACACTACCAAACCGAAATGTGCAGCGTTCCCCTCGCAAACCGTGTGCGAGTCGACGACCCAATTCTGGGGAACAGCCCCCAGCTCCCACGCGGGCCAACCCTCCCGCCGGAGTCACGTTCACCAGTAGCCCTCGGAGCGTCGTCTCTCACCAGCTCCCGCACTGCTGACGGCAAGGCCGTCCGGCAGTCACGATCCGCTCGGTCCAGAGCTGGGAGCGATGGTGTGACGTGGGCCGAGCCATCTCCCGAGGTGATCCGCCGCTGCTCCAGATTCACAGCGCGCCTGACGGGGCGCTGACGAGGCAGCCGGCCGCCTTCGTGACCCGCCGCCGGCTGCGGTGATGCGAGAGCTCGCAGCAGAGATGAAAATACTAGCGAGACTTTTCACGCCATGATGCAATGAACAGCAGCGGCTAGAAGGAATTTTCTGCGTGAACTTTCCCGAAGTCTGCAGGTCAGACAGCAAATGAAAATATTAATTTCAGTTTTCTTTTCTAAATATTAATTTACAAGTCGCCCTTGATCCTATGTTATCGTTGATTTTTATCACCGCTTTGCACCAGCTGCAGGCGGCCTGCGTTGCGGCCGGCTCGGCTCGGCTCGGCTCGGCTCGGCTCGGCTCGGCTCGGCTCGGCTCGGCTCGGCTGGGCTCGGCTGGGCTCGGTTTCGTAACGGGCTAACCATCATAGCTGATGCTGACTGCTGAAGGCACGGCGGCACTCAGGGACGGCGCCAGGTCTGCTGAGTCGCATCACGCCACACCGGAGAGAAGGCAGAGCGGCGATTCTGCCGACAGAAGCGGCCTGCGAGCACGACCGCAACGTGCGTGGCAACTTCTCTGGAAACAGCCTCGACAACATGTCTGTAATTAAATACCAAAGTAAGGCCTTTTGTGAGGCGTTCACCGAAAGTTCCACTGCATCGTCTGTAATTAATCATGTTTTCGTCTTCAGCGCTCACTTTAAGTTTTTAAGTGTCGAGCGAATGCAGTCTAGTCTGCTGCACTGCAGTAAAACTCAGTTTACAACCCACTGGTGCAAAGCGGTAAGGGGGGAAAACTATTCCCGTAACCCATGAAACAGCGAACGACCCGAAATCCCGTCTGCCGACCACATATGTTCCTGACCATATGTTCGCGCGCTGGTACGAGAAAATCTCTTTTGAAACTCGCCTAATAATACAAGTTTGCTCGGCTAATCCCGGGTAGTTCCGTTGCGGCTTACACGAGACACGGCTGGGGTGCGTTCCTCTCCCTCCCTCCACGGCATCCCGGCGACCATAATGAAGGCATCAGCGCGACACACCGCCGCCGTCGCCGCAGCTGGCCGACCGCCGGCGGCCGCTCCCCTGGGCGGCATCGCCTGCCTCATCGGACACCGCAGCTGTGATCAACAGACCGCCTCGTGGAGAGGCGCGCACACAGCGCACACCGGCCAGACACGATCCGATTACAACAGAAGGGTGCGTCGGGGAGAGGCCTCGATTCAGCCCGAGGCAGCGCGCGTTGGTAATATCGGGCCCTCTCCCTCCTAACAGCGGCTCCCTTTCTGCTCACGGTCGCTCCCCTTCTGCTCCCTCTCTACCCTAGCGGCTCCCCATGCCTCCCGGCGGCTCCCCAGCGGTTCCCGGCGGCTCCCCTTCCCGGTCTATAGGCGGACCCCGTGGATCAGCGGGGGCGCTGTAAAACAAGCGCGCAGTGATCTCTCATTAGGTGCAGGTGGAATGCTAACGGTTCAACCGAGACGGGCCGGGACGAGTCGAACCAACTCAGCCCGGCGGACGTGAGCGAAATGACAAATACCCCACAAAAATCCGACGTGATTGAAATTCACATCACGAAAAACAAAACAAATCGTAAATATTTTATCACGAACTCCAGAGGAGAAACGGACAAGTCATCTTTTGATAAAATCACTCAAATATGTGGCATTAAATTTTTAATTGAAATGATTCAGGATAAGTGTTCATCTCCGGCTGCAGCATCACCAATCCCTCGGCCGTAAAGCGGTCACGACCGGTTCATCCCGACCCGACTCCAGCCACGGAGGTGCAGCACGCCAGCCAGCGGCGTGCTCTACGGCCCGGGATGGGGCGTGCTCTATACCTGGCACGAGCCGGGCGCGGCGGACGCCAGGTCAGGGGCAGCGTGCAGCGGTATTTCATCCTGGCGAGCTCGGCCTCCCGGTATCGGCGGTCAAAGAACGCGTCAGCCCGCCCCTCGGCGCGCGCTGTGCAGACGGCCGCATCAGTCAGGGCGCTTCATGGCGCTCCATAGCACACCAGCGGGCTCGGCCGAGCCATAACGGCCGGCCGGCCGGTGACCGACCCTGCACACGGGGGCCGTAACCGTTCGTCACTGGCCAACCCAACAGCCGCGCTGCGCCCAATTCAGCCGTGCTCCGGCTTCACCTGGGTGCAAGAATGAATGCTATGCCCGCGTGGGCACTTTGCCGTTGCTGGCGGCTAATGGCCGGCTCGCGAACGGCATCGTCTCGCGGTGGTGTTCTCGGAAGGCGGCGGCTCGCAGGATTCCAGAGCATAGAAGTGCAGAGGAAATGCCGGAAAGCTCCCGCGACAGAAATAGCGCGCTAACGGCGCCGCGGAGGCAGCCGTTTCCGCTCAGCCGCTCTGACAGACAGGCAGGTACGTGGGGACGGTGACTGTTGACAGGTCCCCGGCGAGACGCACGCGACACGTGGGTGACAAAACGTAGCCGGCGACGGAACTAGTTCACATGCAGCGACGATCGGTGTTTAAAACCACTCAAACGGAGCCTGACTTATACTCAGAGATAGGATGATTTTAACTGCATTAGATACGCTGAGTGCGCGATCGCTCCTAACGTCTTTTTCAAGATTCACGAGCGAAATAAACCAGACAATGTCATCAAAGAGAGGAGTCTTGCTTACTGCCCAGAGGGGAACGTTCAAATTCCTCGCCGAACCAACTCCCCGCGCTTGTCTCGACTTGCAGAGGCCGGTTCCCCGTACCGTCCCTCACTCCACCCTTTCTCCCTGGCCATCTGCACCCCATGTTCCCCTCCACCCTCCCTCACCACCCCTACCTCCCCCCACCCTCCCCACCCGGGCGCGTCGGACGGTACCTTTTTGACGTGTCCGGTGTCGGTGCCGGCGAAGACGACGGTGAAGTCGCCGGTGGAGGTGGCGGCCACCGAGGTGAGCAGCGTCTCCGTCGTCAGCACCGCCACCGACTGCAACGGCATGTTGCCGCCGATCGGCGTGTTCACGTCCATGCCGCAAAAGTCCTCGCCGACCGTCGCCAGCAGCTCGGGTTTCTGGAATACAGAAGGCGAGGTCAGAGAGGCACATGAAGGAGGTCAGAGGGGCTTGAGCGGGTTTGATGTGGTGACACAAGATGGGGGGTCAGACAGTCAACGTGCTGACATGATCTGTCATCACTGATCTATCTTCATCTTACCAAGTTTCGTCCAAAATAGAAAATATAAAACAAGGCCAACAAGCTCTGATCTAATAATGCAAAACAAAACTAAAAACTGATATCAAAGTCCAGGCCGATGTTGAGATCTGACGATGCCATCACTGACGCAGACCGAGTCCGCCGTCTGGCCGACACAGAAGCCGCGGTGGTCTCCCACAAACAGCGACATAAAGTTCCGAGTGGCTCCTGGTCTGTGCGCGACGCGGGGTGGTCCGCCGTCTCGGCTCCGGTCGGCCGGGCTCGGCTCCGGTCGGCCGGGCTCGGGCCGAAAACAGTCATCCATCGGCGTCACAGTCGGGGCCGTAATCTCATCAGCCGCCCCGAGGAGCTCCGGGGAGGTCGGGGCGAGTCCGAGCTGATCCGAGCGGCTCCCAGCGAGAGAGCCGGAACCGAGCGAACCGGTGCGACGGGGAACCAGAATCGAGGGAACCAGCAACGAACAGCCGCGCACGCCCCACGGGTCGTGGTCGTCTGCACAGAGAGGGTGGTCATCAGCCCCAGTCGAGACGTGTTCTCTTGACCAGGCTTAGCGTCCCAGCGCTGGCAATCGACTCCATAAAACTGATGGGATCAGAGCTTATAGCGTTCCGTATCGTTTGATCTTGTCTCGATGCCATCAAGCGGAAAAGGTTAAAGCAGCTCGGTTTAGCGCAGCGAGCGGTACCGGTCTCAGGAAGTCAACGGCCCAGAGAGGATCATTAATATGATGAATGTTACCTGGCAAGTAGCGTTGTGGCAGTATATAGTAAATGTTGTATGCATTTGTTATCTAAAAAGCCACTTTTTATGGCTGGATAGTGACCTAAGCCGGGGTGGGTCGGGGAAGACCGAGTTTCGGTATCAGTGAGCCTCCGGCGCCGTATCCAATCTTCTCGCCGTCCTGCTATTCTATCTCCCCCCCCCCCCCCCCGCTCTCCCAACACGCTCAGACGGCCTTCTCAGCCACAAAACCTGCTCCTCGGTGACCTCGGTAGATCTGGAACAATCCACGGCGGCGGCCGGTGCCGTTTTCCGCCGAGACGGCCAGCTTTTCGGTCAGCCTGCAGCGCGCCGTGTCCTGCAGCTCGGACCAAACCCGACAGAGCTTGGGCCGAATCCGCACCAACCAGGACCGAGCCAGAATCGGGCTCAACTGCGTGGCACCGACAGAACCGGGCAGAACCACACAGGACCTTGCAAGACCGGAGACAACCAGGCAGAACCTGACGGCACGCAACCCAGTGGAGCCGGCCGCAGCTATCAGCAGCAGCATCGCCCTGGACGTGCGCCGACGCACGCCGACGGCTCGGCAATCCAACAACGATAAATCAGCATTACACTAATGAAGCGCAAAGCTCCCGTGCGTAATAGCCCTGCCGTCTCGTAAGCAGCAGCCAAAGTCGACGCCCCGCGCCGGACCACGCCAATCTGCGAGCAGGCCGTTAGCAGCTAATTAAGACCTGAGACGTTCGCGGCGTTCTATCGCGTTCATGGCGCATTCGCGGTAATCGTGGCGCACCATCCAGACGTATATCCGGGTGCCGGTGGCCACAAACAGGGTCCCATCGGCCACAGTACAGCTCCGCCGGCAAAAATCACCGCCGAAGCGGAACCGAAGAGGAAACAACGGCGATGTGCGTTTCAAGTGGCGCGATTATCATGCAGTCACCCCGGCTGACGTCACCAGGTGCCTCCTGACGTCATCAAGGGCACCGCGACGTCGACAGCGGACATGCCGTGTAAACTAATCGGGCAGTGTATACAATGGTGAGTCTGGAGGTAGAGTAATGCATTGAGCACCAATACACGCCGATAGTCGTATCATTATACCACAAGTTGTTGCTGATAACGATAAGTGGCAACTAAGAAAAGCAAACCATCCTGGCCACAGTGCACTATTGTTAGACAAGAGGCCTCGTATAGATCAGTGTCCCATCATAGCTCTACAAGGAATAGGTACAATTACATAGTCATCGGACAGCGCCCAGCACTTGTTAAGTATACGGCAGCGTTGTACAGTTTTGGACGGCAGTTTGCCCGCTGCCGTTGCCAAGTGAGTCGACGATATTAGCACATGTGATAAGTATTGTTACACAGAAATACACTCTGAAAATGATGCAATTACACGATGAAAATGTGAGAGCTTTAATCGCGGTATCTCTGTGGGAAAGTACACCAGACGCGCCTGAAAGACAGCTCACGAAGAGTGGAAAGCTGAAAATATCTACTTTGTGTCATAGAATGTAGGATGACAGGGTGAAGAAAACATAGCACCGCTCCACTAAGGCGCAAGGGTGATCAATCACAGCTGAAGGCAGAAATCTGACAGCCATTTTGTTCGTGCAACACCAAAGACGTTGAATCAGGGCTCAGTTTATAGTGTAATTTTATGTACTTCTCTATCGGGCCAGTGCCTCCATAAGCCCTCCTATCCGTACGATGGCCACCAAAGCGCCACAGATCGATGCCACGTTGTCACAAACGGTCTCATCACCGGGGATTCCATTCTGCCGCTACACTGGCGCCAACAGACCGCCGTCGCCAGACGCCCGCCCAAGGTCGACGGCCAATTCACTTTTCGATTTCGGCGGCATTATTCAATGCGGACGCCACCACAAAACAACTGACAGTTACGGCGACTGAAACAATTGTTTCACCGTTCCGCAACTGTCAATTTATTTTCCCTCGTCATTAAAACCTGTCGAGCGCATATCCAGCGATGTTGGCATGCCAGACAGGTTGGTCATCCGCCCCAAATGGCTCGCTCTGTGGGATAGGAAAAGACTGCTGAAGGCCAGCTCGGCACGCCAGAGCCGCCTGCATGCAACACAAACCCCGGCCGTGGCTGTGGAGAGCACCGCAGACTCGGTTCAACCGTCAAGGCAGCCAGACAATCCCAGCTAGCCCAAGTTCACGGGGAAAGACCACAGTGAACCAAAACGCAGACCGCCGAGGTAGAAGCGTCGGCGTTCGAGCAATGACCCTCCGCCAGCGCAGATCACCGGGCGGACGTAACCGCGTGAAGCCAGTCGAGAGAACCATTCATCACTTTCGGCCAACGTTCGGCCGAGATAGAGATGGACCCAGCTGTCACCGTATTTGGAGCTCTTCTTCCGCCCGCCACCGCCCGCCGCCGACCACCACCGCCCGTCGCCGACCGCCACCGACCGCCACCGCCCGCCACCT
>JARFNZ010185550.1:0-15939 GCA_031763405.1 Balanus nubilus
GCGGGGGGGGGCCGAATGCGCCCCCCCCCCCCCCCCCGATCGTTTTGTATCATTTTCATGCCTACAGTATTAGGGTTAACAGTCCGAATACCTTTTTGTTTGTCTCATATTTACGAATCGGAATATCAATCTACGGAAGTGAATCAAAGGTGTTTAATAAATTTGTAATAAACTCACAATGTTTCCCATTATATTCGCAATAATTTCACTCTAAATAAAAATTTCGCTCTACTGACGACTAGCTTCAAAATACACTCTCCACAGACCTAATTGTTCGGCAAAATCTCTTGTTCAATGATTATTTTTATAGGTACTCAACGCAAAGACAGCGAATATTCGGTGCTAAACCGTCTAATTCATGGTTTTGAAGAACCTTCCTAAAATATTTAACCGACAAGCGTTTAGACGCATCCGGTGGACACCATTTTTGCGGAATATAACTAGTAACTAGTAGTTAGCTTAGTACGAATTTGTTTCCTCATTTGACACTTATAACAACAATTCTTAACGTTCCCTTTTGGATGCTTAGCATCGTTCTAAAAACGTAACATTAGCTCTCCTTGACCCGTCTTGGGTGGTATGGCCCCGTTTGTCTCCCTGGATCCGCCTTTGCTCTTAGGAGTAGACTCCCCACAAACATGAAAAGGTACAGCCCAATGCTATTGCGTGTTTTGAGAAACGTATGTAGCTGATAGCAGGGTACACATTTTGGTGGGTCGGATGTGTTCTTTCCGCGAGAGGATAGAGATTATGAACAATGCTTCTGGATACTGTTAGTCGTGCTGTGGTAATGCTCAGCAATGAATGATCAAGGTTCTCATCATCCTCACATAAAAGAACATGACGGTTGCACCAATAATTGATGAACCGCGCCAACGCAATGTGTGCTTTGTTTTAGTCTACAAATCACTGGCAAATTCCTTTCACGACTTTGTTTTTCAAAACGAAGAAAACATCTCGCTCGCAAGCGTTTTGGCAAATAGGCAAAACATTCATCCAGACATCGGGGGAAGGGGAGCAAATGATACTCTCAGAGTTTTTTTGGGGAGGGGAGCATGGCACCTTGCCCCCTGGATCCGCCCCTGCGCAACACCGTACGTGTATGCAAAAGACGTCAACCGTTGCAACCAAATTTCAAACGTAGCTCGATCAGACGTGACGCCATAGTCGGGCGGACATAGAGGAGAGACTGCGAGCACGGGAGCAGCTCCCTGTACCGCATCGTCCACCCGTTGATCGAGGATAAACGAAGCAGCACCACTACCCTCAAAAGCATCGAACCGCTCCATTTCAAATCGGTTACTTTCAAAATTAGAGCATGAAGATTTATCGATATTCCGAGTTCCATGAGATCTTGAGGGGCGAGAAGGCCCCTCAAAATCCTAACCGGCGTCCAAGGCCGCCACCACGTCGTCCAAGCTGAGCTGTGTTGTGTGCGCGCGAAGACTTTTCCGAGGCAGCGGAGGCGGACTCTGCAAGGGAGAGGCACCGCAGCAGGACGTGCTGAGGTGAGCCCGCCTCCTCCCGGCAGTCGCGGCACAGGGCCACGGGGCAGTCTACGTTGTTGCAGCCCGGGCAGTCGTTGGATGGGCAGCGCTCGATGCGATGCAGTCACTGCTTGGAGACGGACCAGTGTCCTGCTCGCAGCTATGTGTCGACGGCGGTCTCTCAGCTCTCGCCTCCGATCGGAAGATAATGTTAAAAAACTATCTTAAACCAGCCGTCCATCCATGTCATCTGCCACTTCCACCGGGTACTACGGACAGCGGCACGGATGACGCTTCTAATGTATATGGGCAAATCATTACCAGCCCATTTCCCCCCAAAAATGCAAGTTAAGTTGAAAAATGGAAGACAAAGTAAAAAATGCAAGTTAAATGTCTGAGTTTTGGAGTCGAATGTCTCGGAAAGTATCAGACCGCCCATTTTGTTACCAGAGCATCGAGTTCTACCTGAAGGCCAACTTCGGTGAAATACTGAAGACCAACTTTGAAGATGAATATCTAGAAAAGAAGGTTCGAAAAGTAGGTCCAAAAAAGAAGGGAAAAGGATCTTTCCAAAAATAGGTATGTCCTGATCCTTTTGGTACGAAACAAGCAGGAACACTCCTTTTTTCGTTATCAATGCATGGAGTTTTATTTGTATTTTGTATGCCATGTTGCGTGAAACTCTTATGGACCGGTCCGCCCATCTGTCTTGGGGGGGGCAAAACATAGTTTGTCCCCCTTTGACCGTCTTTGGGGCATGACCAATTTGCCCCCCCCCCCCCTTAGATCCACCTTTGAGCCAAGGTATACAAAGGCTTCAAAAGAAAAGAAAACTGTTAGCAACAATCTGGGCCACTATAAGATGGACACGCAGTTACCCACACCCGTTTGCCCGCATTCAACTTGTAAACAGTTCAACACCCGAACACTTAGCTAATTGGACACTGAAGTCCTGGAACAAATACTTCATCAGTACTTTAATATTGACCTGTGATTTGACGGATGCTTTTTCTACTGTTTTTGCTGAGGGTTATTTTTATTTCAAAAGTCCTATTGTCTCCATTAGTTTTTCGTCTGAGAACACCTTATTGAAACACCACCTTGAAGGAGAATATATTCAAACGATAGTCTGGGCATTGCACCGTTAGGAACAGAAATATATATTGTTTTTATTTTGAAATTTCCTTTTTTATCACAGGATTCAGCTATTTTTGTCATACTTTATTATTATGAATGATTTCACTATGAAACAATTATCTACTATCTATACTCTATTTTTTGTCATGCGATCCAGGTGCTTAACTGAAGTGTTTTTGTGAAGAACTACTTACGTCCTTTTATGCATGAGATTCTCCTATTATTCGCATCTGTATAAGACATAGGTTAACAAGTAATAACATCCCTGAATATTTGGGTTTCCATGTTCCGTGCTCGACGTTAAAATGAATTGTAATTGCGACAAATATTATTCAACGCGCGGCATGCGGGAACAGTAAAGTTCGCTTGTAACGCTGTTCCGTACGGTCCTGGTTCTGGTGGGTCGGTTTAATATGTAGTTTGACCGGATTTATGTGGAGTCATCACAATCAACCCCTGTTGATGAGGTCGTAACAGGGCGATGGCTCTCGCTGCGCGATTCTCCAAAATATATAGATGTCCAGATACAATATCGGCAGGGCGTCCCTGTCACGTAACAGAACATGACGCTGGGAGTCGGGGTGTGCGGCTACCATAATTTAATGCTTAGGTACAGCTATCAGAATGATTGGACTTGTCAATAAAGCATTTTGCAAAAAAGTCCCTCACGCCGCTGAAGTTCTTACGGCGATTATTACTTTTGTCACACAAATTAAGTGGATTTGTGGTACATCTTTAATAATTACCGTTCCACGTTATTTGTGACAACCATTTTTGAGGCTCATAATGTAATGGAGAACCAATACAAATAATTTATTAACATCATTAAAACCTAGTTATGCACATCTTGTTCTGACATATTATGATATTATGTTATCTATGACATATGAAGAGAAGTGGCGACTTTCAAAGGTTCCTTAAACTTGACTGTATGGGTATTTTGGGGACAAAACTACAGATATGACACTGATTTTCACAGCGAATTGATATCCTGGCAGGAATCAGCTAGTTCCTGTTTTGTATGACTCGAGCCGTTACATGATCCCACGGCTGGTTGGGCTCAGAGACAGCCCCTGACCGCTCGAGCGGCTGGACGGAGCGCTCGGGCGCTGACGCACCTGCCAAGAGATCTGATGTCGGAGTATGTATCAGATATCCAGCGCATTTGGCAAAAGAAGTCCATCTGGCGAACACGGCTGTTAGAAAACTTCTCTTGAGACGTCTAGGTAGTGTTTTGGGACAAAGGAGCCTTAGACCATGTAAGCTCCAACTGTACTATCTCGGTTCGAAACCCCATATTAACCCGCCTTTGACCTTGGGGACAGGTGTTTATTAGTTTTCAAAGTAATTGGAAGTTTCTGTAGCTAAGTCCTAATATGACAATTTTGACCTTAGATGACGTTATTTGACCTTGAAGATATTGACCAAGAGGCGTGAAAATTGCACACAGTAGAGGTTCTCACCACCCGCCATTGCCCTTCATATTTCGCTATTCTAGCATTCACAGGAGCTAAGATCTAAGGGGGGGGGGGAAGGGTAGCGAATTTCGCCTTTTCACTCAAGGGCGCGTATTTCTCAGACCCCCTTCGCGGCGCGTGTGAAAGCAAAATGCAAATAAATAACGTAAACATGCGGGTAATGATGAGTTCGATGAAAAAGAACAATCTCAGTTTTCTTAAAATATTTGTTTTTGATCTCACGAACTCGAAAACGTTCTTTGTTTTTGGACTTGTTTGACTCCTTAATTTCAAAATTTTGGAAGTATACAAAAGTATAAAAAATCAAAAATGTGTCCGCCCCAGTAGCTTAGTTGGGAGAGCGCTAAGCTTTGACCACCCTGTAGTGAAAGCCCGGGTTCGAGTCGCTTCGGCGCTTGCTATTTGCAATTAGGATGGCCTGTGGTCGGTGGCAGCGGTCGCACTCAAGGCCATGTCAGTGAGTGGAGCGGGCCGTGTCCGGCTATGATGGGCACGTTAAACTCCCTGTCTAATGCCGGCTACCCGGAATTTCCCGATCGGTCGGTAGAGGTCAGGACCTGCGCAACAAGCTCTCCTTAGTCGGGGTCTAATCTCGCAAATCCCAACATTCAAAAGGTTCGGACTAAATATATTTAATAAAAAATAAAACGGAATTAAAATATGTAAGGGAACTACGTAGGTATGGACAATACTGAAACTGAAAGAAAGCAATATATTATATAAATACAGAAAGCAATATATTTATTTTCGAATGTTCGAATGCATGTATTCTCTAAGTATCCACACCTTGTTACATCATTTTTATTGCGTTTTGTGACATTTCTGGACCATGTATGCAAAATAAATGACACCACTAAATATCTTAATGAAAACTGGTCTATAAACATCTATCATTTGTTCGTAGATATTAGTTTCACAATTTGGCCATATTTGACCTGACCTTGACCTAACCTTGATACACTCTTCACTTACTCAGTTCAAAGTGCTAAAAAACGTCGCCATCGAATTGTACGTCTAAAATGGCCAATGAAACATGTGTCGCACGACTCACGCATAACCTTTGCTTAAAGCGACTTATGTGACCTGACCTTGATCTTGACTTGTGCATAGTATGGGACTGATCATAATCATCACTCATCAGTATCTTAATCATCATACAATGCAGAAATCATCTCAGTTTCTGAGACGATTTCTGCATTGTGCAATTACATAGGGTTTTTGAAGTAGATTTAAGAACAGACGAAGAGCAGTGATCGAAATATATCGAATAGTTTGCATTGTGTAAGTTTACAACCTTTAGATGAATTATTGATAATGTCAAAGGTGATGATACTATGAATAAGAAATGTGAATGTTTACCTTTGACGGGAACCTGACCTTTTCCATGACCTTAATTCGTAAGTTCTGTATGTTCTCTAGATGTTCTCGCTGAGAGCTTTCGAAAGCCGTCTCGCGCGTCTCGCTGCGATCATTCGTTCGAAAAATAACGAGGGGCAAAATCTTCCCCACCCCCGATCAACGGCGTTCGCCTGACTGAGACCCATACCCTAGTCAAAGTCGGGTCCAAGATCGACTCTCCTTCACTTTCCAGTGAGTGATTATATTTTTGTATTATGCAAATATATAAAAATATAGATCCCTGACTCTTCGCTTACTTATCTCCATTCATTTTAATAAGCATTGTTATTTTGACCATAGTGGTTCAATTTTCGTAGTTCCTCTGTCGCGTAACGTGTTCTTAAATGAAGAGTTGGTCACTACTGAGAATGTACTGGTCCACCCCAATCCCGTTTCGTCTCAGTCCATATCCATTCAATCTCATGTTCAGATTATGTTCAGCCAGATTGTGTTCAGATTTGCCACCTTATGTTCAGATGGGAGCAACTACCAATGCAACTTTTCACATGCTCCAATTTGGGGCAGGCGGCGGAAACGAGCCAAAACACAGCTATGCCAGGAACGGCTGGGTGATTGGGCACAACTGACACGATGGATATCGGAGGAGCGTTGTGACCTTGACACCCGTTGGACGGTTGGCCAGTAAAATACAGCGTGTTCGATACACCTCAGTCCGTCCATGTAACAACGCAGGGAATGACGGAAAGTTTACACTTCAAAGGCGTGTTTAAGTGGGCAATCTGGCAATTTGCTGATGTAAAACATGCACGCTATGCAGTGTTATTATGAGTAGTTAGGAGCAATTGTGTTCGTAGTTATAAACAATCTGCTGCTGGAGACGTTCAGTCACGGCGATTTCTCATATTGTCAAGGTCATGCAATTTATATCGAGGATCCAATTTTACTCGGTACCTATTAGAGCACAATATAGGTCGATAGAGCACTACAGCTTTGGAGCTATGTAGTATGGAGTATTCATACTAGAGTCGGTCAATCGTACTAGAGGCGAACCATTCTGATCAGGCATTGATCTAACCAACGCATTACGGTTCCGTTCCACACAGAAATTCACGTTCTCCGTGGCACGCTATTTGTCGTGGTTTATTCTTTGAACAGACCAGTGCAACAGGTTTTCTCGTCGACAGGTATTATCTATTAGGGGCTTCAACGACTCTTACTTGCCCATTTATCATTCGTCACGAAGTCACATCGTCGCATATGTCATTCTGTCTCGTATCTCTGTAAGAGTGTAATTGTTGTCCGTTTGATCATCTTTGAACAAGCTGGTTTAAAAAAAACTGGTGACGTGACCTACTGCAATCTTTCGTGTAAGGTATTTTTTACATTTGCGCTTCTTTTTGGTTTATGGGAAACAAGAAAAACACAAAGTTTGTATAGAAAGAAACAACACAACCCGTTTGCATAACACATAACGACATAAAAATGTGGACATAGAAAATAACGACATCTTCTGCCTCGGCTTGGTATTACGGTTATGTACATTGTACATACCTATTCGTATCAGCAAAATGAACCAATGTATTGCCATAGTAGATTAACTGAACCATAACGACATACGAGAGGCGCAAAAGAACTGATGCCGACTGGCTCGGTACGGTCTCTGGAGATAGCAGCAATGGTAAATAATGGCAGTGCAGATGGTGATGAGAATCCCGGGATCTTCGCCTGTCATTACGAGATAGCGTGGCATCGAATAATGAGACTTCTACCCCTACAAGGAAATAACTATTTTCTGCGCGATGAGGAAATAACCATGAAGGTATCTTCGATATCTTGGCATCCGTCCTGGCTCTTGATAGTATTTTCGTACTGTATCGTGTGCAAAATCAGTATTTCGCGTTAATTAGATGGCAACTATCACAAATGTATGCGGTAATAGCTCATGAAAGTTCAATCAGCTGTTTTGGTAATAGCTTGTGTCTTGGGCACTAGACGGTCCTTCAACAAAGATCAATGAGACTGTCTGACCTTGGGCAGGGTTGCGTGGTTGTTGCTGTTGGGATTTTGATGTACCCACGTTTGTGCGCGATGTTTAGGCTGCATTACGAGTACGAATATACTCGTATCAGCTTCAATAAAATGGCGGAAGGCAGCGATACCCAAAAGTGCATTATGAATGGCATGTTAAACAATGTGAGGCCGAATATGCGGTAAATATTTCGGTAGCCGGACTTGTATTTTGATCTGACCTTTTGAATTAGCATAAATATTCTGCGAAATGACGGTATCGAAGCATCTACATATGTTATGTGTTTAACTTGTAATAATGTTATTCACAAACTCAGAACACGGATACTCTTGAAATAAACCCGTATTTAATATATTCTGTTCACGAGAAACACCGAAGGAACGCAACTTCCTGAAATAGAAAATAGTATATGGGTGAGCGTTATAGCCCCAAGCACCAACCTGAAATCGACCGCCTCACCGGTGAACGAGTGAGATGTCTTGGGATAGGACTTAATCGTCTGAGATCTCGTAAAGCTCGTACATTAACAATTGTTCACTTTACATGCTGGATGGTGCTTGCATAACATGCCGCCATACTACTCTAGAATAATCATTGTGGCCTGCTGGTAGAAATATATTTTCCTTTCTTTCCCATTCGTAATCACATTTTATACAAATGCCAAATTATATATTTTTGCAATGCACTGCCCAAAGCTGCTGAATTTGACAGGTTCTCTTCAAGTTGTCTAGCAGTGCCAACCTTTCAAGTGCTTAGCGAACATCCAATTAGCAAAACTATGTTTGTTTGGGACGGCTTCGTATCATAGTTAACTTATAACAAGCACTGATGGTCAGAATCTTATTACTTGATTCTGCTGGCTTTGGGCTCAACCTACCGAGCGTTGGGTATCTGAAAAATGTTGAATAATTATCCAGGGCTATGGTCTTTGCGACACGAGCACTATTTCGTGCGGACAGCGACAGCCTTCAGCGTTTACCTTGCTCACAGTCAGAACAGGTCTCGTAACTCAACGAAGAAGGCCACGGATAATGCTAGATATTTATCCAGCATTTCCAGATACCGAACGCGCGGTAAATCACTATTACTAACCTTCTGTCCATTCCAGGCATACGTACACATCCGAGATGCCTACGCCCCGGGTGGTGGCGGTGGCGATGGCGGAGGCGGAGGCGGTGGCGATGGCGGAGGCGGAGGCGGTGGCAGCAGCGGTGGCGGTGGTGTCGACTGGTGGCTCTGCCCCGGCGGAGGCTCCCGACGCACCGCCTCCATCCACTCCTACCTGCACGTGCTGACGGTGACAGAGGTCAGAGGTCTGGGCCCGCGCCGTCACCGCCGCCAGCGCCGCCGACAGGCCTCCCCGGCCGCCATTGAGTCTCTGGATGTGGCGGTCAGCTACTCTGCCGTGCCTGGTGAGTGTTCACAATAGTTGGTTTCACGGCGCTTTTTATGGCGTTAGTATACCATGTGGTAAAATATCAACATTCTTTACGGACCTTATTTAGTTTATTTCATATTCTCCTCGTATTTTTTTGTAAATTAAATATTTTAACGTTTTCGTCGCTTTCATTTCATGATATATTTTCAGGGAAACCAATTTAGTCATGCATCTGGAAATGTATGCTAACGATGTATTTGCTACTTATTAGGAGATAGTAGATAACAAGACTAGTTGGTAAACTTGTATATTTCAGTAAAGGTCGGGATCGGGTCAGTGGAGGTGCAAGATTAGAAACAGATAAGAATTGAATACAAATGACTGAATTGTACAGAAATCTAGGATCTCCTACTGGTAGCACTCGGCACTCTGCTGGCACCAGGCCAGCGGCGCCATTAGGTCCTTCGGAATCATATATGGTTCCGAAGGACCTAACTAGTGGGACTCGACGAGCTCGATCTGGCAGCTATAGCTGCCAGATCGGTCTATAGTCCCACTCGTCGAGTTGGACCAAACGCTCAGTACAGAAATTTAAATATCGGACTGTGGTTAACGATTCTGGGATGAATTTGTATCATTGTTTTGACTACGTTTATAACCAACTCATTATTCGTTGCACCATTCAGTCTTATCGTATGCGTTTTGACTAGGTGCCTTGGGAATGCATAAGGTCATTCGGCAGTGCAGGTAACCACCTTACGGATGGTGCCAACGCAATACAAAAACATCGTGGAAACGGCTAATGGTAATGAGAGCCTAATCGCAGATTTAAAAAAAAGTTGGTTAGTGCAACGTCAGATACTGCAACTGTCATTGAAATGGTGGCACTAGAATGGTCCACTTAACGGTGTCCAAATGTGGAAAGGAAGGATTTAGTTGTAGTTTATTATTAATTTAATAGTTCTTTATCTAATTGTCCCTTCGAAACTTCGATACTCCTGGTCCCTGACTCACGCAACTCGGAGCTGAGTAGCTGGCGACTATTTGAACCTTTCGTATCTTTGCTCGTGATGCGCCAAGTCTCAATTTTACTTTGCTTAGGCAGCTTGAAAATAACTCGCAATATTCATACCTACATTTCTTGCCTGATACAGCAGATGCAAAAAAAGAATGAATGCCTCATTCCCTTGCCTTGCACAAAAATCAGTCATGTGATGATGTATTTATTTGTTTGGTGAAAATTGGTCTTGAATTGTCGCACACTATCCAACGATACGTTAAGAGAATTAATTCGGCCGCACACTAACCTATACACTAGCTATACACTAGCCTATACACTAGCGATAGCATGTGGTATCGCAGCGATATTGTCCGCGATATCGCCGCGATACTGTCCGCGATATCGCACGTGCGAGGCGTAAATACGCAAAGCGTGTCTCCCAACGCACTTAAGTTGGTCGGGGAGTTGCTTTACGACAATAACAAGGTAATGTATTATGGGTGACGACATTCATGCGATGTAGCCGCAAGAAAATCGCGGTGAATATCGCGTCCAAATGGCCTAATGTGCGAGCGGCTTTATTTTTGATATATCTGCCACCAAACCCCCCCCCCCCCTCCCCTACGTTCAAAACGTCATCGGCCAACCTCAGACTTCCCATGCGCCACATAATATGTGATAACATAGTAGATCATTTATAAGGCAAATGAACATCATCTGCGATAACGGGTCACTCTTCTGCCTGACAATGTAATGTTACATGTCCCAACTGATAACACTTGCGTTCCGCAGCCTCTCTTCTCTTCCAGAAATAGGACTGAACTATAAAAATGTCTTGTTCAACAAATGACACGTATATCTTAATCTTCCTTCACGGAAGAGCTGTGTGATGCGATGACTCCGTCTCGCCAAATGACAGTCGACGAGCTACTCGATGGTAGTCTACGCTGGCCCGGTTGGGTTTCTCATCAGTGTAGCATAACTAATCTTCAGATAATGTGCGACTGGTCAGGCTCGAGATGAAAAGAGGATAAATGGAATGAGGAAGAGAAACGCGGGAGAAAGAGGAGGGAAAGAAAAAGAGGTGAAGAAAAGGCGGGAGCTATGAGTAGTATGGGTGAATGCAAAAGGAGGATTTACATGGGCAGAAACACAAATGTAGGTAGATAGTTCAGTAAAAAAATGGTTATGTAGGTATAGAAAGAATTGGAAGTTATGCAGACGAAAATAGAGGTAGTGGAGCCTGTGCTGAAAGTCATTGTTAAAAGTAGTGTGTCTACTGGCATTGGCGACATGGAGTTATGGACATGGAATTGTAGGACATGGAATTGTAGGACAGATTTTTCTGAATCAAGTCATACTTGCATTCCTCCACTAAAGCCCTAGTTGCTGAGAAATTCCGTTTACCCCAGCATAGGTATGCAATACAAAAGTTAGCGGTGTTACCCCAGCCCGCTTCCATCACTAGAATTCGATGCAAACTTGCCAACGTACCGATAACGTCAACCAATCACATTCCGATTAAACAGCTCGTGAACGCTGATAGCAGCATTCAAACAGAGCCCCGTTTCTGCTTCGACTGTTTGTTTACAACTGCCATTCGTAATGACCGTCATAAAATGTCTTACGTGCGCCATATTACATTACTTATTCTTTCGTTTGTTTCCCTTCATCATAGAAAATGTCGCTTCAATACCGAAAAAAAACAATTTCAGGGAAAATTCAATTATTTGAGGTTTTCTGGGACTTTTATTTAACTCAAAGGTGAAAACAATAGCTACTGATTGTAGGAAAAATGTTAAGGGCGATACAAAACAGCAGACACACTCCCTTTAAGGACGCGAAGTTGCAAGGGCGCCACTACTCATTTTTGTTGGATAAACCATGCTTTGACACGGAATTTCGGCCACTTTGACGACCAAAGGGTGCTTTTGTGATTTTGATGTCGCCTAATGCGACTTTTAGGTATTTACGCTCGCTATGAGGGCGCAGCATTCCTAATTCTGGCGACATAGCCCCCATATGTTGCCTCAAAATATTTCATTCAAAGCTGCATTTTTGATTATTGCTTTTGAACGTTTCATGCAACTCTAATTTGATATTACTTAGGTACCTGCATGAACTGTGTCCCGCTGTAAAGCAGGGAAGGTGGCCAAAAGGGTGTCAAACATCCAGAAAGGCGCCAGACGGAGAGGGAGCGACGGACGGGAAGGATGTCGCCGGGCAGTTGGAGAACGTTGAGCGATCAGAGGAGTAATAGGCGGTCAGAAAGGCGATGAGCGTTCAGGTGGGTGCTGGGCGGGCAGAAATTCGCTGGCCGTTTATGAGGGCGCTGAACGGTCGGAAGGACGCACGAGCGGTCGGGAGGGTGCTGAGCGGTCAAAGGTTGATCCGCGCCCCCCCCCCCCCCCCCCGCCCCAAACGGGGCCATCCCCCAAACGCCCGATAGCAGCAAAAAATGACAAATTTCGCGATATAAAAGAAGACCTAAGCAACTTTAATTAAGGAAGGTTTGTTTTAAGTCAACTATCAATCCATAAGGGAGCGAAATCCGATGACTTCTCGGATTTCTATAATTTTTTAGATTTGGCACCCAAACCTCCCGAAATCGCCTTTCTGTATCCACCTTTGAGAGCGATCAAGAAGGCGCCTGACATGCAAAAGGGCGCTGGCCATTTCGGAGGACACTGAACGGTCAGAAGTAGAGCTGCCACTCTTTTGGCCTGTGATTACCCGCCCCACCCCGTAAACCCTCTTCAACTACACGCCACTACCCACAAGTCCATACAAGCTGCCAGGTACCCACCAAAACCCACAAAGAAAATCTCACATCACCATGGATAAGGTTCAACAAACAACACATTCACAGGCAAATCATCAGAACAAATATATCTAGCTAAGCTGTGCAGTGTGTCTAAAAAGGTTTCACCTATCGGGTCTATTCACCTTACAAAACACTGTTTTTCGTATTAAATTTTATTTTAATTCTGCTTCCCGCGAAATACCCCGCGTCAGCCAAAGAATTGCTTACGCTACCCGCTAATTACCCGGCGGGTAGTCACTACCTGCACCTTGCGGATAAGCGGGTAGAAAAGTGGCAGCTTTAGTACTGGAGCAACGGCGGCACCGCTCGCGACGGTGGCGCCACCACTAGTCATTAACTGACATGGTATGTGTAAGACGTTACCATCTAAAGTATTACCATCTGTGTCTCCCACAGATGTCTCTTAAACTGCCCTCAGTGATTAAACATGTTTTTTTAAGATTCGTAATTCGTTGCACATCATTTACTCCCATCACATTAATTGTTGTTGTTGTTATTCGGTGTGTAGGGGCGCGTAGACTCCTGGGTCATTTTGCGGTATGTTACTTCGTACTTTGTTCGTCCGTTGCGGGACGTTCATGTCAGTTCGGTAAATTTTACTTGCAGAAATACTTTTCCGACGCAATCATTGCTGTCGGACTCATGAGTGACACAGGATTCGCGAATTTATATCTATTTCATCCTCCCAGCAGCAGTTCCTCGACCCCATGTCCCGCTCACGGCCCCCGTTAACCAGGCTCCGGTGGTCGTCGGCCGCCGGGTACGGGTATGGGTATGTGGATGCCAGCGAGCCGCCCCTCCCACCGAGACAGGCGGCCGTCTGCAGGACTTCGGGCCTTCTCGCGGCATGGCGCCGAGGTTGGCACCTATATAACCATGGACGGTGACCCGGTCGGCGCTCCACTTTGGTCCGCTTTTTCTCTCCTTCATCCCCTGACTCCGCAATGGCCCAAGAGAAGCGGTGTAGCCTTATCCCAACCAAGACAACAAATAAATCGTGAACTTATTATCTTAATAATTTAAATAAAAAAATGAATTATTATAAATTAATCTACGAAGAACGAGGTAGCCTCCACGATAGCCTCACCAAGTGGCGATCTATTTATTGCTTACAAAACACATAAAACTTGGTAACTGCACAACACTATGACGCAACATTTAGAGATAACAAAACAGCAATACAATACTCAGGCTAACCAGTTGCACGTTATTGTCCGAGCTCTTCGCCGCTATGGCGCGCGACGCGATGTTTGGAATGCTTCGATCCTCTCTCTGGCTTAAGGAGGGTGCGAGGGCCCGCACAACAAAACAGCAGCAGGCTACAGTTGTGTTCTACGCACTGCAAGTCATCCGTCCAGTTCGCAATGGAATATCTCGCGTTCCTCAGCAGGCTACAGCATCATACGCAATAATTTATCACCGATATAGCGAGCCGCATGATAAAGGCAAACTCAGGATGTTCGTGGTCGACCCAAGACCCCGTGATTGGTCGCCGCCTTCAGCTAATGGCGGGCGGCGCCACAGTCACGTGATCGGTGGGTCGCGGGTCGTTAACCAATGGCGAGCGGCGTAGCGGTCGCGAAGTTCTTACGTCACAGGCCGTCGGCCAATCATCGTTTGTCCCTGATAAGCAGTGACTGGCGAACCTGAAAGGAGGAAGCTGAGCTTATGTTCTGTATAAATAAGTGAAACACTGAAACAGGTTATCCAGATGACAAGAACTAGAAGCAACACTGATTACAGAATTGGGTACAGCAATGTTTAACGCAAAATGAACGGAACTCAATAAAATAAAAATGTATAACTATGGCATGGATTGTTCGTGTTTCCTAAAACATATAAAACATATATTGGCACGCCCTTCCCAACATAACCCCGCCTCTGCCCTGACCCCTCCCCCCAACACTGACCTGACCTCTGACCCCTGTGTGCCCTCTGACTGACCTGGAGGGCGGTGCACGTCAGCCAGGAGCGGGGCGTGGCCATTTCGGTGGCGTCCTCCCAACGGTCGGCGGTGGGCGTGTAGCGTTCCACGCTCTTGTGGTACATATCCCAGCCCTCCTCACCGCCCAGCACGTAGATGTGCCCGTTCATCACAGCCGTCCCTGGACAAACATGATGACATACGACACATGACACACTTGACACATGACACACTTGACAAATATGGCACGGGGGACAAGGCGGCACATGACACACGTGACACACATAACAAATATTGCGCATCACATGACATGTCATGACGCACATGATACATGACAGCTCAGGTGCGTGACATGTTATGATGAGGGGGTACATGACAGTCAGGGTGGCATCTGACTCACAGGTGATAGTACCGCTATGTGAGACATGGTCGTTATAAGGAATGGTGAAACCACAGCACGACGTCAACCGGACAGCTGGACGAGCGGCAGCTTTGGAAGTGACAGATGACAGAGACAGATGACAGCGACGGCTGATAGTCATGACAGGTGATAGTGACAGAAAACAGCGACTGATGACGGTGATCGTGTCAGATGATAGTGGCATATGACAATGACAGATGCGTGACAGATGACAGTGGCATAACAGTGACAGCTAACAGCGAAATATGACTGTGACATACCAGCGATTGATGACTGGTGACAGCGACAGATAACAACGACTGATAACAGCGACGGATGAGTGACAGATAACAGTGACATATGTCAGTGACAGCTGGTGGCAGAGACCGATGATGGTGACAGATGACAGTGACAGCTGGTGAGTGACAGACGCCGGTGACAGATGACAGTGACAGGTGGCAGTAGCAGGGCCTCTAATGCCAGCCGGCGATGACCGCTCGGGGAGAGAGAATGAGAGAGACGGCCGGGCGGGAGGCGGGAGGGACCGACCTGGTCGGTACCGGCGGGCCCTCATCGGGGAGCACGGGTTCCACTGGTTCTTGTGGATGTCGTAGCACTCCACCTTGTTGGTGTTCTCCGTAGCGCCGTGCCAGCCGCCTGCAACACATCCAACACGGGGGTGAATACGGCAAACATGTCACAAATGGGACACTGAACATGAACAACACATCCAACACGGGGGTGAATACGGCAAACATGTCACAAATGGGACACTGAACATGAACAACACATCCAACACGGGGGTGAATACGGCAAACATGTCACAAATGGGACACTGAACATGAACAACACATCCAACACGGGGGTGAATACGGCAAACATGTCACAAATGGGACACTGAACATGAACAACACATCCAACAC